>JABXWE010023388.1:0-29527 GCA_014611495.1 Limonius californicus | reverse complement strand
GCTGCTAGTTCTTCCTAGTGGTCCATTGGACTGTAGTCGAGTGCTTGTTCGTTGACTTTACGGAGGAAGCTGGTTCTTCTTCTTGGTAGGATGTTGGAGATAAGCAGGAAGGTGTTTTTTCCCGGTAGTCAGTTGGTTATGTAGCGAGCGGCTTCTTCCTTTTGGCAAGCCGTTGTACGCAAGTAGAGCTTGCAAGTCAGTTGGTTGCAGGTCGACAACTGGTTCCTCTTCCTGCTAATTCTTTGGAGTCAAGCAGGAAGATGGCTTTTCTCCCTAGTAGTCAGTTGAATTGAACCACTGAGAGCTGGTTATTTCTTAGTTAGTAGTCAGTAGCATTCAACAAGGCAGCTCGTTCCGCTTCCTGGTACTTCGCTGTACTTACACAGAGAGAGGCTTTCCTACCTAGTAGTTTGTTAGACTCAAATATAGAGCTGATTCTTCTAGTATCCGTTGGACACAAACAGAGAGCTGTTTTTCTGCTGGTAGCGTATTTAGGTAAAACTTTCATACAATATTGAATATGTTGCGCACTAGAGAAAGTTAAATGACCTGGTAAATAATTGGCAGGATAAAGTTCTTCGAAATTAAACCTGAGCGGGGTGTACGGAAGGAAGCCTCGTGGCATTGATCATACAGTTGATCTTAGAAGCATTAGATAGAATTAAGGACTATGAACTCTTTAAAAAATTAATCAACTGTAACGTCTTTAATGAAATTCAGCTTAATTATAATTTTGCTTGCAAAATACCTTCCTTGAAAATATGCGAGAATATCATATAATAAATTTGAACTATAATGCTGGAAAGACTTAGAATTTCAGATACTTTAATGAAGTTATTTCTAATTAGTTCAAATTTACGAGAACGTGCAGCCATGAAAGGCAAATACGAGCAAAATTTTATAAAATGGTTACTTGCTGGCAATTAAATATTAAAATAGTGGAAGAGGATAATTAGGAACTTTGCTTTCTAGATGGATTTAGACAGCGAAAAAGCCCAGATAGACTAAAATAAAATCGTTTTCGAGTAACTTTTTTAAGTGCACTTTATTCCCTTTTAAAGGTTGTGACGACCGAGGTTACGGATTATAGGCTGTTGGCTAGGATGAATTACGAGAAATGAATAATTACTCAGCTTCTAAAAAGGGTCAGTAGCAGATAATTCGATTTCGGGTCACTTGGAATTTTCCTGGAGTTCTCTCTTAATCCGAAACTGGCAAAAATTTCATTAGAAACTTTACTAAAACGTTTATTATACCGGTTAGTGTTTATTTTCAGCGTAGAAATTGAATTTGTCCGGATGTGTAGGTTTGTGAAAGGCGTCCGTCTCGGAAAATTAGATATTCGAAGGAGGAAACTTTCAGATATATGCAGTTTATAAAGGATGGCCATTAGATGTAACTGAAACAAAAAATATTTGAAATACCATATTGGCTTATTGTGTTTAAATTCATTTTAGTAATAAAATATCCCGTTTTTCTAAGATAACATGCATAATTTGATAAGTTTTATATGGGTAGAAACGTGTTGTACCGAATATTTTCGACCTAGATCGTGTTGCCATGTAGAGGCAACACGCAGCATAATTACCTACTAAGAACTGACCTGCCGCTTGACTAGCTGGATGATAATTTCCAAATTGTTTTAGCCTGTGTGTGAGCCTGAGGGTTATCATTTGGAGGAACAATTTTTTGTTCTTTACGTATCTTGTTCGCCATCAGGAGATTTTCAAAGAATTGTTATATACATGTTAACTCTTTGTGCTTTCATCTTCAGAGTTGTCAAAGTACTGAAATCAAATCCAGGATGCGGGTGTGTTTCGGTTTCTTTGTCCATGTCGTGCAGAATAATGCTCTGGTTGTCCGTCACTGTTGAGCGGAAAGTAAGCATGGCTTCTGAATCTTTAGAAGGTGGACTATCAGCCGCCAAGTTTTTCTGGGGTCAAACTCACTCCCTGTGCTGATTATTAAAGTTCTTTCCATTTCAAATTTCTTCGTGTATGATTCGTGGAAAATAGTGAGGTATTTTAGCAAGTACTCTGGCATTCTCAAAGTCCATTTTGTGGCCAGTTCTACAAGTGTGTTAATTCGCCAAGCGTTTTTGATTGTAATCACGTGTGTGCTTTCGCAGTCTTAATTCAATGGAACGATCAGTTCGATATGGTTCTTACAACAACAGCAGAACATGTTTTAGGTGTCTGGTGATTTTAACCTCGATTGTGGATGTTTATCGGATCAGAAACCACTGCCTAATAATTCTTTAGTCTTAAAGACTGCTTCGTGCGGTTCTAGGTCATTTGCTCGCCTCCGATTGCTCGACTAACGTTTGCTCGCTGAAAAAGATGCTCGCTAGGACATTCGCTTGCCCTGCGTTTGCTCGCCGTCTATTTGCTAGACAGCCAATATTCCTCGCGCTAAGTATAACGTAGTATAACTGCAGCAACGCAGAAGAATCAGCGTTTTATATTTGTTAGGCGCTTTCGTTTGTAAAATAATTTGTCACGTCTTTTGCTTCATAAGTAGGTACATTCTTTTATTTGCAGATACCGAACGTATAGTAGGAGTATTCTTTCTTCTAAAAAATGGATTGAGATTTTAATGAAATATTCATTTATACACCAAGAAGCCAAATAAGTTGTTTTTACAAAATATGTATCTATATGTGTGTGTGCTTATGAATACCGTTGAAGCGGTTTCTCCCATTTTAAAATTAGAGGTTTATTAAAAATTGGAACTGACGGCGGAAATTGGAAATGTTTTTTATTTATTTCTTAATTTTGATACTGAAACGCTCAGACAAATTGCAAATTTGCAAATTAAGATGACACTATTTTTTTAAAAGTGTTGTATGTAATCGCCATAGCAGATGTTAATTCAGTTGACATAAACTTTGAAGTTGTTCAATAGCCCCTAACCAATAGAATAATAATTAAAAAAAAACAATAAAAATAATAATAACATAACACTTTGTGATGGTGATTTTTTAAGAAAATATTATATTTCTTTATCTGTTATCAAATTATAGATGCATACTTTTTATTAAACATGACTGGGAAGCAGCGTGGCGGACAAGCGCGAGTACTGGTCAAACAGTATTCAAAATTAAGGAAAGACCGGCGTGGTGCCCACTCGGATGGGAGACCGAAATCGTCGCCCTAACGCTGCAACCCGCGGTGCCACGTAGAGTACCTAAAATCCTTGGTTCCCCTGGGTTAGTGCGTGTTATGTTCATCTAAGTTTTGCCACTCTGTTTGAATTAATGTCGTGCTTTAATTGCCGCTTCATAGGTATTAAAAACGTTATTTTAATTGCCATCTTCTTATGTCGATTACGGTTTTCGTTATTTTTCTTTTAAGATTGAGTTATGAGGGGCCGATTCCACAAAGCCTTGAAGTTGCCCTTTGTAGGCTATATTTGCGTTTAGAAACAATTCTCGGAAATGTTTATCAGAAGATGCACGTGTCAATTTCGTTCTAGATGTGTTTCGTAATATGTTGCAATATTTTGGGGAATCCAGGTTCCCGTTGCGTTGAGTTCTTCAGTCAGTCCTCCATCTTTCTTGACTCCGGACTTCCCAAATTCCATCTACGGGGGGCCGTAAATAAGTCGAGTGCTGCAGGGGAGGCTTGGGTTTTTCGATGGGTGTCCATCATGTGTGATTTTTGTTTCGCTGTTCTACCGTGGGGTGAAATCAGAACTTTTTCTGCATCTGGTTAACGACGTTGTGCCTGGCTCCATCTCGCTGTTCGAAATTAAAGAACTAAGTTTTTTGTGCTGTGAAAATAAAACCCTTTTTCGCGCAAACTTGCAAAATTCTAACTGCTTGAACCTTTTCTTTTGTTTGTAATAAGAAGCGATCCTTCAGTCGCCGACAGTTTTTTGTATTACCAAATGTAAAGATTAATTATATATATATATATATATATATATATATATATTGTGTTATTCGTGTAAGCTCCGACGCCCGCCATTGGCCACATAGTCGTTTGGACAATTTACGTGCGCCAACGACGGCGAGTCCCTCGGCTTGAGCGCCCAAAGTAACTATATTTGTAATATAGAGTTATTAAAATCACCTTTTGCTGTCATTCTTTTGTACTTTTGTCATTCCCAATAATTTAATTATAAGTGTTTTCAAATTTACCGCTCTTTTATTATTGTGCATTCTGTATTTGTATGTGTTCGAATTTTGCAAGCTTTATAAACAGGAGGGCGGCACAATAAAGGTGAGTCCGATTACCGTAAGCTGCTGGCCTCTCGGCCTTCCACGAGGACTTATAATCAGCTGTATTTGGGAGGTGGCGCCCACTAATTTTGACCCACTCTGCACACAACCAGGAAGATTTCCTCCCGTAAACGATTTCCGTGAACTCCCCCTACTCCTCTGAGTTAAGCTGTAGACCTTTTTTCACCTATCCTGTTGCGGGTCGACGGAAAAGCCCGTTTGGCCCGTAACATGCTCCACGTTACTAACTAGCTTAAAGATTAAAGTGTCAGCAGGGTGCAGAACTACCTTCGGGTCTCCCAGTAATCATTTCCCATACGCAATTTATTTTATTTAACTTGACTATTGAAAAAAAGGTTTCTTTCATACATAACCTAGCTATTAAGTGTGACAAAAATTAATATTATTGTCCTTTATAACGAAGTGGTCTGAGTGGATAATTGTTTATTTAAATTTTTGGAAACAAAATCTGTTTCTGTATAAATAATGAAATTTTAACAATCTTTTGTGAAATTATTAATTAAAAATAATTTAAAAGTATATACAACATGAAAATCAGATACACTGCTAATTAATCTTTTTAGAGAAAAATATATTGCTATGTATAGTTATTATAAAATAATATTATTATATTATCGCCCCACGTTGGTAGCGACCATAAATATATGCTTTGTATAATTTTTATAAAATAAATTAGTAATTATTAAATATAAACTTTTTGTTACATAAATGAAATATCAAAGCTCCACGTTGTCTAGCCATAAATATATGCTATGCAGTTATTATAAATTAAAATAATTATAAAACGATTATCAAATTTCAAGGTTTTCTTACAAAATTAAACTCAAGATAAATACGCAAATTCTTATACGGCATCTCAGGGTTTATATGGTATAAAAAAACGTGGTGTTATGTTATTTTCAAATTCGACGCTTTGTATGAATCAATTTATTAATTTGTTTGCCGCTTCGTAAGAATTGGTAACGCTATTTTAATTGCCGTTTGTATGATGGATACAATTTTGGTTACACTGCGTCTATGAAGAATTGAACATTGTAAGTTTTATTGGTATTTTCCGTCCTGAAATTTATGACCAAAGGGAGTCCCAGAGTTGACAAGGTTTTTCTTTGTAAGATATTTTCGCCGTTGTTAAACAGTGCTAGTATTCAGAAATTGTTTTTCGGCTTCTCCCCGAAGGCCACACGTGTTAAGAATCTTTCTAGAACATTTCATCATATGTCGAAAATTAGTGCAATTTTGGGGGAGAGTGAAGATTCCCGTTGCATTTTTAAGTCAGTCGAAGCTAGACCCTTAAGACAGACGGACGTAACTTCGAATATCGTTTTCTTTTCTATCACGGCGCTTTTTGCTACTTCAAGTTTTACCGTATTATTGTTTGATGTCGAGCAAAATTAAATCGACTTAAGTCGGATATATAATTAATAGCACCTGTCGATTCAGTTCGGATCTTTTGTGATGTGAAAAGGAAAAAAAAGGAAATCATGCAAGTGTTTAGCTGGAATTTGGTTCGTTCCCGTCGTCCGGAAAGTCTCGCTTCTGTCTCCACGTTAACTGACCTAGTTGGAAGCAACTTGGCACTCTACAGGGACGTAATAGCTACATTTCGTTTCCACGCTGCCCCGAAGAACGTTGTCTCCCTCTCTTTTTTGGCTCTGCAACCGGAAATCGCCGCCACATTGTGCCTGCCTCGCTTTAAGCCATCCACCGAAGTTCAAGGTAAAGAACCAGTTTTTTTATGCAGTGTAAAATAAACCTTTTTTTTTTCTCGCGCAAACTTGCAAAATTCCACGATATTGAACTTGTTTGTTTTATGCAACCTAAAAGCGATCTTCAATCGCCGTTTATTTGTTGTTGTAAAAGATATTAATACTGTATTTTTCCTGTAAACTATACGCCATTGGCCACAAGATTAATTAAAATATAAATATTGTGCTTCAACGGCGGCGAGCTTTGTGTTTGTTTCTTGAACGTTCAAATTTTATTTGTAAACTCGAAAAAAATACCATTTCCTGTCTTTTCGTTTTGTGTCGCCATACCAATAATTTCATTATATGTGTTCTAAAAGTTACTGCCTGTTTTATTTTTGTGTACTCTGTATTTGTTTGTGTAAAAATTTTGCAAGATCCAAATATATAGGAGGCACAATCACGGTAAGTTCCATTCCTGTAAGCTGTTGGCTTCTCGGCTTTCCACGAGGACCTACAACCAGCTGGATTTGGAAGGTGGCGCCCACTTATTTTGACTTACCCTGTACACAACTAAAGATTTTCTCCCATAAGCGATTTTCACGAACTCCCCCTACCCCTCTGAGCTAAACTGTAGGGCCTTCTCCATCTATCTGGTTACGGGTCGCCGGAAAAGCTCGATTGGCGCGTAACAGTGGCTTCCCCAATATGATAGTTTACATACAAATATAAACTAAATTATAAAATACCTGCAAAAACTATCTTTCATCCACAAAGGTTTTGAAATGAGCCATACCGTAGAATAGTTGAAACACCTTCTAAACATCTGTAGGCATTTGACCTCGATTGAATCTTCATTATTCTGCAAACGGTTGCACCAAAGACACCAGAACTCTTTAAAGATGCTGGATCGATGGCTCCATAATTACGTTGAAATTGAAGTTAAAATACTTCAAAATTATTAAGAAACTTGTACAGTAGAACAAGTAAGAAATAAATTCTCTTACTTTCTTACTTAAGGAAACTCTATCAACTTTGATTGAATAATTCACTTTAGGAATATCGAAGATAAATTAAACACAAACTCCAACTTAAAAAACACCAGGTAAGTTTTATTGTAATCAAGAACACAACTTAACACAAGTTTAATTCGAACAAAACTAACTCTTGTTTATTAAAATAAAATTCTAACACTTAACCTCACATGTAACTTGATAAACTAAAATGACTCGACCTACTCATATTTGGAAATCGACCAAATTGCCTTTAATTTCGTTCTCGGAGTAACAAGGCAATACGTCTTCCCCGTATGAGAGCGTAAACAAGACTAAATTTCAATAAAATCCCAAAATCCTATCTCAAATTTGAGAATGCACCAATAGGAAACTTGAATTTTATCATCCCTTCCCAGACCTCTTATCAATTAAATTAAAAACGACTCTTACAGCTTAAATAAACAAATCTTTCTAAAAACTAACGTCATAAACACAATCTATGGAAAATTAGCATTCCAGTGGTATAAAATTTATAAAGATTTGTAACAACAAAATACACATGTGCTTTCAAATTCAAATTTTAACAAAAATTTATAATTGAGCTTTAAAACCACTAAAAACAATTAACTAATCCTTCATTAAATTCAAATATAAACATTAACATCATCAGAATCAGTTAATAACATAATAATAAGCAATAAATAAAATCTAACCTCCAAATATGTGATTTTTATACAAACTTATAAATTCTTATTTTAAACAGATATTACATAAATAAATGTATCTAAAAGCCTTCCTCTCATCAAAGGTAAACTATTAACAATAATAATAAATCTTAATTTCTTATTTTCACCTTGACATATGCAATTTTACAATGTTCATATGACAATATTACAAATATTAACTTTACAGGGCCCTTCATCACTATGGATAACCAATTCATCATCAAGATGACAACCTGATGTCCCACAACTGCTCACTCACTAATTTTCATTGAAAACACCATTCCGATTCGACACAACACAAATCGTAGACCACTACGAAAGCTCGGAATATACCTTTTTAGGTTATAAAGTTTACATTTATGCATTAGTATAGCAATAACCTCCACCGGAGCATGATTTAGTTTACAAATAAGTTAATTAATCTTAATTATAGACATAATCCGGATTATTAACAGTAGGAGCAGTATCCTTTCAACATGATCGAAGCATCACGTAGGTGAAATAAATTATATAGGGCAAATAACACAGCAATATATTATCCTATTTGAATTCAGATACAACAACATTCAACCCTACCTTGACTATTAATATTCCCTAAGAGAGAAAAAGAAGTATTCTTAAAATTACCAACAGCATATTGTATTAAGTACATACAGCTTATATTTTATTTTAAGAAGAAATTGCTTTTCGAGCATCTATCCGGCGCAAACCGCATGGTGAGAAAACAGTTGTCGAGTAAACAGATCGGCTTGTAAACGACAGACGAGCAAACGGTGGCGAGCAGACGGCGGTGAGCAAACGGTGAAGAGCAAGTGGGCGGTCACCTTCTATGCTGTACCTTCTTAAAACATGTCCTATCTTATTAGTAGGGACTTTGTATCTCTTTTGCAAGCACCTTTCAATCTGTACTTCTTTCCACTCGTTACGGATTTTTGTTTCCTCCTATCCAGTCATGGTCGACTACTTTCTTTTGTGGTCTGCACTTTTTATATACGGTCGCTCTTTGTCATTTTCTGTTAGAGTCTCCTATACTTGAAATGCTGTAATTCCATCGGTTGTGGTTTCCACTTTAGCTGCCGTTCTGCTGCCGAATCTAATCATTTCATATATTACCCTTTACTGTTATATGTAACACTGATTTTTTCATTGATCTTTGTGTCTTGGCAAGTCTGTATATATATTATGTTTTATAAAACTCCAGACTTTTACTCCGTATCTTAGCACTTGGAATATACTCTGATCAAATATCCAAACGAACATGTGTAATGGGATGTTTTTGTTTTTCAGAATATATAGCTCCCGATTGTTAATCTATCCCATTTAATAATTATTTGTAGTTCTTCCTTCACTTCCTAAATTAATATAATGTCGTCCGCAAAACGAAGGTGGTTAAGTCTTTCTTCATTTATACTCATCCTCTTGCTTGCCCATAGTAATCGTTTGAAGACACTTCTAGTACTGTTGTAAATAATTTAAGTGATTTGTACAGTTCTTGTAAGGTAATAAGAGTAGGCCTTCTAGAGATGCAACGATGTCAGTAATTACATATGTCTTCTCTTCTTATGTGTGTGCAGTATTTAATGTTCGGACTGCTCCAATTGCCAGTGTCTTCTGCATAAGGGTATGATACGAATTGGCATTTGTATACCTGCCTGTATGTGTTTGCTTTCCGTATGAAGCGTGCCCCGAACTGGTGTTGGAAGTTTTTATAACATAAACATCTAAGAACAGAATACTTGCATGGTAAGATAATTGGCATTATTAAATCATCTACATATGTATCTTCTTTATTTAACAAAGAAACAACTAAACTAAGCAAAATTCAGACGATGTGTAATGGTAGGTATAAATAGTTAAAAACTTGGTATTAAGGTTGTAAATTAATTATGTCATTAAGATTTTGGTCCCCCGTAGTTTTGTAGTTAATCAGAATAGAATACATGTTTAATACACATTTCTTGCTGATAATGACCTCACCTACCAAATAGCAAGGTTTTTTATACGTGTTGTCAACGTATGGTAGCCATTATACAGGGAATTTTTCTTTTTAGTATACATAGCTTATGTATACTTTTAAAAGAAACGCGTCATATTCGCCTATTGTGTATGCAACCAACTATACCAACAACTCAAGCATGTTGTGACCACAGCAATCAAATTAATTCAATGCTAAAAAATAAAATTAATCTTTATTCAGTGTCAAACAATTGTTAGAAAATTTAAATCAGAGGGATGCGTAATAAATTCCCATAAAATAAAAACTGAAAGTAATCACGTTTTAACCGAAGAAATTAAATTAAATATTTTATGCTACGTTGAAGAAAATCCGATAGTATCACACACAACTCAAGCATGCTGTGACCACAGCAATCAAATTAATTCAATGTCAAAAAATAAAATTAGTCTTTATTTAGTATCTTCTTGCGTTTTTTTATACAATCATGTACAGTAAAGACGAAAAAGTGGAAATTCTAATGTGATATCAGAACGGAAACAGCTTAAGAACTGTGAGAGACTTATTTTCAATAAAATATCCAGAAAGACCTATTCCTTGCATTCGAACCATACAAACAATTGTTAGAAAATTTAAATCAGAGGGATGCGTAATAAATTCCCATAAAATAAGAACTAAAACTAATCACGTTTTAACAGAAGAAATGAAATTAAATATTTTATGCTACGTTGAAGAAAACCCGATAGTATCACTACGAGAAGTAGGTTCACATTTTAATGTTTCTAAAACCTCGGTATTTAAAACACTAAAAGAATTTAAATATAAATCGTACAAATTTTCGAATCACCAACAACTATTCGATCAAGACAAAGAAAAACGAACAATCTTTTGTGAAACATTCTTTAATTTGCTGCATGAAGAAGAATACATTTTAAATAAGATAGTTTTTAGTGATGAAGCAACTTTCACAATAAATGGAGAAGTCAATTCACAAAATTTTCGGTGTGTATTATAATTCCTCATCTATCCACTATCCATTATCCTGATAAACTTATTTCTTAGATATTGGTCCCGTACTAACTGCCATTTACAAAACTTAACTCACAGTCAATACACTGGGAAAGTTAACGTATGGCTAGGAATAGTTGAAAATAAGCTTATCGGTCCATATTTTATTGATGGTAATCTCAATACTGCCAAATTTTTAGAGCTATTAAGAAACAACATCATTCCGGTAATAGAAAACTTGAACATCGATGACCCGTGGTTTCAGATGGATGGTGCCCCTCCGCATTCCACGAATGCTATAAGAAATTTTCTTAACGACAGATTTCCAGGACGTTGGATAGGAAGATTCGGTCCTATAGCGTGACCCCCGCGCTCTGCAGATTTGTCACCCAATGACTTCTTTGCTTGGGGATATCTGAAATCAGAAATTTATACCAATATTCCAATACAAAGTATTGATGAATTAAAAGCTCGTATACGTACCGAATGCAATAGCTTGAATCCCAACTTTCTTGCGAATACTGTGCGTGGTTTTCAACACCGGTTAGGTTATTGTTTAGAAGTAGAAGGTGGCCATTTCGAATACTTGTTGTAACTGTTGTTTTTATTTTAATTTCCGTTTTCTGTTATTGATATTTAATGTTTTACAATAATAATCGTCGCTGTTGTTCAACTCATTTTGATTTACTTATTTAATTTAAACACTGCACCAACATAACCTTCATACTCAAATAATTGACAACTATAGTGACGTTTGTTTCTGATTTTTAGTTGTCTGTGTAGTTGGTTGCCTACACATTAGGCGAATTTGACGCGTTTCTTTTAAAAGTATACATAGGCTATGTATACTAAAAAGAAAAATTCCCTGTATGGATCGAACACTAAATTCGGAACTGGAGCCAGTGTTTTCTCTGGTGATATAAACTTCCGTCAAAGTATTATATTATGAAGCTGTCACAAGCCTTAGAGGCCCATCGCTTTTGGTGCGAGACAAGGCTAAGTTAGTTTGTGCACAACAGGTCCCGACTCTGCGGGTTACCGTGTGGGTGCGTAACCATGCTTAATCTGCTGTTGTGTGTGAATGTTTTCTGTTTATGGTCTTGTTACTCCTCTAATGCGACCGTAAATCGAGGAGTGCCATTAATTTGATCCCCAACGGAAGAGACCATGGAGACCGGGACCCAGTACCTACCAACCAGGGAATTAGAAAAATTTCCGACCCTGGGGAGATTCGAACCGGGAAGCGTTTGGACTATTACATCCAAAGCTTGGCTCTCTACCACTGGGCCATCCCCACCCTTATCCGTCAAACTATACCACTGGGCAAAATATCCACCATCTTCCAGGCAGAACTGGTAGGAATAATCCATGGTATAAATGCAATTCTTAAACGACATATTAAGAATCAACTAATCAGTGATAGGACAGCTTAGATTAGATTATTACCAGGGATTTTTAATGTGTTAGCTAGCCCCATTTGTACTTCGATTCTATGATTATTTGTGCGCCCTCAATTCTTTTATAGTCGATCTGTGCCGTCAGCGAGTCGCAAGATGTTATTTAGGAGGTTCTTGTGTATAAAGGTTGTTTCAAGAAGTGTTTTGTCCCTATAATTTGTTTGTGTACACCGAATACAGGTTCTGGCCCTATAAATGGGGCGGATACACCGGTTTTTGTGAGGATATCTGCTTTTTCATTTCCCTCCACCTCTGCATACCCTGGCACCCATATGAGCTGAACTACGTTCTCTTCTGGTGGTTCATACAATCTCTCGTTAGTTTAGAATCAATACGAAGTGATTCAAGTGCTTCTAAAGCTGCTTGGTTGTCAGATAGAATGCCTATGCGTTGTTGGCTGTATCCGTATTTTGAATTTTCCTGGATGCATTCATTATTGCAAAGATTTTAGCTTGAAAGACTGTGGCTTTATTTCCCAGAGGTACCCTAATGTTCTCTTTTGGTCTTAGGTAATATATTCCAGCTCCGGTGGCTTCTGCTGTGCGCCAGCTGTTTGTGTACCAGGCTACCACCCTTGATAGTTGAGATGGGGTTCCTTGGGCCCAGTGATTGCGATTGTATCTCACAGTGAATGGTTTGTAGAAGGAATACTCTGGAAGGATACAGTCGGTGCCCATTTGAAGGATGGGATTACATTCTATCACTTCTTGTATTCGTTTGTGTCTATATCGTTCCTGGGTGGTGCGCCAGTTGCCGGAGGATTTCTTTCATTGTGCTTCAGAATTCCCCTTATATATATATATATATATATATACAGGGTGTCTTAGAAAGAATGGGTCAGCGTTTAGTTATAGATTCTTTAGGTAAAAATAAACCGATTAAACGTAATATACCTTAAGCAGAAAGTCCTTCCTTAAGAAGTTATAGTTCAATTTTTTATTTTTTCTTTTTATTGTAATTTCCACAAATTTTCAGTAACCAGACTTGACTGTACGAGGTACTTAACCTACCACTCAAATTTTATATTAGCTCTAACTTTGTTATTAGTAGAACATTTTAAAATTGTATGTAATTTTCTGAAAGAGAATTAAAAATTACAAAAATAAAGTACTTAGTTCATACGCGTAAAGGCAACCGTTTGGCTTAAAATGCTTGTCCAAGTTTTGGGTTGTCGTTACGACATGCAATTATCAGGTAGCCATGATCTCAAAAACAATGGGTAGTGCTTCTGACCTACAGTAAAGAACAATGCTAAGTCAATTAAATACTTTGGTGTTATAGAAATTGTATTTTTAATTTCTGTTTTGTTTACAAAAATGCCTACACATAACGAATATCGAGGCATTCTCGTACAAGCTGAAATACATAGGAGGAGGCACAATAAAGGTGAGTTCCATTCCCGTAAGCGGTTCACTTCTCGGCCTTCCACGAGGACCTACAATCAGCTGGATTTGGAAGGTGGCGCCCACAAATTTTGACTCGCCCTGTACACAACTAAAGATTTTCTCCCATAAGCGATTTTCACGAACTCCCCCTACTCCTCTGAGCTAAGCTGTAGGCCGTTTTCCATCTATCTGGTTATGGGTCGTCGGCAAAGCTCGATTGGCCCGTAACAATGCTCGTATTTTAATTTTACCCAAACTTGAAGGAACCTAAATTTAATTGTTAGTTGGTACGTATTAGTTCGATATATTTACGAACATGATTTTGGAAATAATTAAACTGCAGACGAAGCTGTAAAACCAAAAGTTATCATTTTGATATATACTAATGTATAGTGTTATGATCTTACGCTTTTAATACAAACTAGTTACACCTGCGGGCCACGCACATGCTTAGGTAGCCTAAAAAACAATAAGTAAGATATGTATAGATCAAAGAAATGTTTTGTTTTCGAGCAAAATAGGTTTTTTCCCTTATATTTCTATAGTTACTTTTATTACTTTTTTTCTGATTTTAATAGAACACTCTGTAGTGAAGCAAGTTCATCATCATCATCATTATCGTGATCGTCGTTTGTACCGCTTGCGCAGTGTCGAGGCGGTGTGAGGCAAAGCTAAGCTAGTTTGTGCTATGCACAACAGGGCCTGACTCTGCGGGTTAACGTGTTGGTGCGAAACCGTACGTGGCTTGCCTTGTTATATGTGAATCTTTTAGTTTATGGTCTTGCTACTTCCCTAATGCGACCGTAATGATCCCCAATGGCAAATGGAGACAGGGATCCAGTACCGACTACCCAGGGAATTAGAAAAATTTCCGACCCTGGAGAGATTCGACCGGGAAGCGTTTGGACGATTACATCCAAAGCTTTGCTCCTCTACCACTGAGCCATCCTCGCCGTAGTGATGCAAGTACCCCCCAAAATTTCCTGAAATCTACAAGATGTTGAAACTAGCAACCACAGAAACGACAGCTGGTCAGCTGTAAATATGTTTTCGTCCCTCATGACGCAGTTCGGCGCCCTCTACAACCTCCGTATGATGGTTGGATGTTGTGAACATTCAGAGCAAAGACGAAACTGTCAGCACGCAGGTTGCAACATGCCTTTATATTGGCCGAACGAAAGTCGGCTTCGAAAAGCATCTTCTACGGTTCCCATCGGCACTCAAGCGTACCTAGGCCCATCTACGTCGAACCAATCATAGCAGCCCAAAGCTATAACCATACGTGGTGTATGACAGGTTCATTTTCCGGAACGCTACCAAGCTTAAATTTCCTCAGCATTATCATTGGTAAAGGTGTACTGTAGTGACGCAAGCTATCCTCCATATTCCCAGAACGCTGAAGGATGTTGAACAAAAGCAACCTTTTGGTGAAGACGTGTACTTTCGCGAAGTTAAGCGTTTACCCTTATGCGGTTGCGTGCAAAGGTATCTAAGAACCGTTCCGGTACAGCAACAATGTGTTGCGAAAAATAGCATGTATACATATATTTGACGTGTTTGATAATAACATTAGTCTAATTTTGGAGGCCTTTAGTATTTACTAGTATTTGCTATTGCTTATTATTCTTATGTCTCAAGTGTTTGTTGAATCAAATGACATCATGCAGTTTTCCTAGCTAAACAAACTGTTGGTCCATTGGTGGCGAGTTTTAATTTATATACTTTGTAAATATGTGTAACTGCTAACGAATCACATAAATGCTTATTGATTTTCACTAAGAGTATATTCCTAAAGTTCTTTTTAGAATAGCAGTTCACAAATCAAAGCACATTGAAATCTAGATTTTATTTACTTACTTATTGTTTTATACATTGCCATTACTGCTTTAATGATAAATTTATTAAAGGCAGTTTTCCACTACATGATACTATTAACATTTTTCTTAAGAAACCCGAAAGTATAGCGCTATTCCTCTTTTGCTTGTGGGCAAATGGCTTTCGCCAATCTCTTAGTGACCTTGTTTCTACATATAGGATACTCATAAGAAGGACATGTGTTCCCATCGCAATCAATAGTTACCGTTCCGCAATGCATCTTGCTAAGTGTTTCACAGAAACACTGATCGTATACTGATATTGAACAATTATTGTCGTTGATTTCCAGTCTTCTATACTCTAAATAACATTTAACGTGTTTTAAATATGTTCAGTAAGGGCACATTAACATTGATGCGCTTCAAATTTAGCTACCTTGAACATGCCGTCAAAATTAATAAATAGAAAATTGCATGCATACCTGCATTAATTCTAAATAGACAGCATATCGCAATAAAAATATGCAGAAACAAATGTGTTGCTACGTTCGTCATTTACTTATGCAAGTTAATAATCGGGTAATTACACCGAGTTGAGAAATCATAATAAATGTTACTACTTGCTAAATTGAGTATGTTGATTATTTAAAATTTAATTGTCTTGGCTTTAAATACTTAACTACAGTATTCAATGAAACAGTTTTGAAGCTGTAAAACCACTTTTACAATTAATTTAAACACATGCAGTACATTAGCACATCAAAAGCGATACTCTTATTTTTTCCAATCTTTCTGCACTTCAACATCACTATGTGTTTCCATACGGGAATCAGACGTACGTATTTAGTTCAGATAACTTTCGAGGGTTAATTGTATTAGATTCAGGAGATTCGGGAGCTGATGGTGGTCGAAACCTTCGGACTTAAAGTCATTCTGACAAAGCCACACGGGTTCGAGTTTTCGCTCTGCTACTAGTTTTATAATAATAAGTTAGATGGGATTCAGAAACAAGTCTTGGAATCTAAAAATAATGTTTATTTTTATACAGGGTTTTCCAATAAAATATTTAATGTTTTAGGTCCTACGTGGATTATAGTACATAGAGCACATTGTATGCCTGGACTTTTTGCTGGGTGTACCTGCCGTGGATTTGGTACACCGAAATGTGGGGTGTTTTACACCAAATGTAGGGGAAGTGGGTGCCCCACCTATAAATATCCTGTGTGCAGAAGCAAATCAACACATATAATAAGAAAAGCTGCATGCCCGGTTGTCACCCACCCTAGACACAGATGTTGAAATTCGTGGTTTATTGAGTAAAATGCTTTCGCTTAGTAGGTACTATTATTGATTATTAAAATTATAGTATGCTATCATCAACGAATATGCTTGATTCATGCCCCCCGACTCTGCTAGATATAATAAGTACCAGGTCAACTACCAACGTACTCAAATGTAGGTCCTGTTGCCTATGTTCCTAGAATCCGTTTTGTGAGTGACATAACTGAAACATTCCGAAATGTCTTAGTAAAAGTAAAAGTTCCACATATAATACGCTACATTAAGATGATTGTGATGAAAGTAGGAAATTTCAAAAATGACCACCCACATTGTGGGTTTTTATATATGTGTGTGGCTATAAAGAACTATAAAAAAATAATATACAGGGTGTTTATTAAACATACGGCAAACATTCAAGGGGTTATTCTCTGGACTATTCTAAGAATATTTTGTCCTTTGAAGATTTTTGAAAAGCCGCGTTGTTTCGAAAATACAGGGGGAAAAAGTTTTCGACAATAACAACATTTTATTACCAAAAATTACATGTACAGTTTCTTAATCTACAACAACTGTTGAAAATGACTACCTCCAGCTACGATGCAAGAAGCCAATCTTCTCCTCATTGACTGCCGAACTCTTTCAAAAACACCAGGGTCGTTTCTTATTGAGTTACACCCAGCAATTATCCGATTTCTTAAATCTTCCACATTTTCCACTGGAGTAGAATAAACTAATGACTTTAGATGGACCCATAGGAAATAATCCAGGGGGTTTAAGTTCAGGGATCGAGCAGGCCATAAGTGAGGTCCACCTTGACCAATCCAGCGATCTCCGTATATTACTGTTAAAAACTCACGAGCAACCACACTAAAATGCGCTGAACGCGTTGTATGTGGTATGGGTACAACAAATAGTCCCTAAGAATTTTCCAAACAGTCCCATTATTTATATTCAAAGTATTTGCAATTTTTCGAGTAGAAGTACCTGGATCTTCCTCTATCATGTCCAGCACATTCATTTTTACTTCTACCGTTCTTAGTGTCATTGGCCTTCCTGTTCCTCCACTTCGGTTCAATGTGCCTGTTTTATGAATACGTTGATGAATACTTTGGAAGGTTTTTCTATCAGGAATATTACGGTCAGGAAATCATTCAATGTACAACCGCCTAGCTTGTAATGAATTGCCATCAGCAAGTCCATAAATGAAATGCATGTCAGTCATCTCGGCGTTCGTATAGCGATTCATGATAGAGGACTTCAGCAACAAAAGTTTTAGACAGAAAATACACGTCAAACAGCCAAACGTCAGTTTCAACAAATTCGACACATACAAAATGATCAATCACGAGACGTATTCAAATGAAATTCACATTTAAACTGATTTTCTTTTCAATGTCTGCACTTGCCAGCTGTTAGTGGATAAAACAGCCGTTCTTAGTAGTCGGAATGTAGTTAAAAGATAAAAACGCATTTAAAACAATTTTTTATACTCGGTAAGCCCAGTGTAGTACGCCATACTTTTATTTCGGCTACATTAATGTGGTATATTGAACAGGTTGTTAAGTGAATAGTGGCAACGCTGTGTCAAAACAGCTTAAACTGAGTGCCTCAGGTAAAGGGTTGAGGGGGACTAAAAAGAAGGGTCTCGCATTTCGCAAGGATCTGACCAGGGCATTCTCAGCTCAGACCTTATTGTAATAAGTTGTGTAAATTAAATAAAGCGAATAAACTTATCAGGTGATATTTAATTTCCTGAACCACTCAAGATACCACAATTAATAATTTGAAAAATATCAAAATTGGTTTTGTCGAAAATTTTTCTCGCCCTGTATCTTCGAAACAAATAAGCTTTTCAAAAATCGTCAAAGGACAAAATATTCTTAGAATAGTCCAGGGAATATCCTTCCTTTTTGCCGGATGTTTAATGAACACCCTGTATAGATTTTTATTAATTATGCTTTATTAAAAATAAATTCAGTATCGGAACGGGAAGTTATACATGTTTGTTTTACGTAGCATTTTATTTTTCGCTAGAACATAATTGAAATGTAGAAACACCAATGTTATTGGCTCCTGCAGCTAAGCGTCACTGGGGTAGAATTTTGCATAGAATTTATGCAGTTCTGGTAATTTTTAAATAAATATTGAATACTTTGTATTCTGTTTGTTTATTAGTATTTTCTCTTTGCCTATGAAACATAAAGCACTAGCAGAATACTTCATAAAATCATAATTTTCTCGTGATGGAACGAAATTTATATCTGTTGGAAATATTTGTTGTGTTTGAAGATACACTTGTTCATTTAAACGAACTACAATAGATATATTTTATAAGCTTTGAATTATAGTGAAATGTTAATGAAATCACAATATTGAATACACAGATCTAATGTAATAGATACAACAGTGTGTTAGGATCTGAAAAGAAGGCAAAACGGTGCTCTTTGTGAAAAACTACTGTGAATATATTTTGTGGCCCCATAAAATACGAGAACTATTTTTCCATTAGCACCAATGTGGTTACACCATTGGGCCCCGGTACTCAAGATCGAGAGTTCAAATCCCCCACTCGATGCCTGGCTAGCGACGTGCTCAGTCGCTGTAAATAATTGGGTACTTGCATTTGAATGAAGGAATAAGAATGCGGTTATCGAATGCCTGATGCATACCACATCGCCACATGTCATGAATTTGGCGCGCGACAACCGGGTGTGAAGATTAGGATGCGGGGGTCTGACCTTTCACCTTGTAGGCTACACACCTTCGTCTCACCATTACTATTACTTTTCCATTATGCAGAACCGCAAAAAACCTTTAGAGTAAAGGTCAACAAGACGGAAGCTCCAAAATTACCTATTGCCTATTACGACGGATAAATTGGAAAATGAATAACACTAGCAAGCGAATCGTGGAATGGCGAAAGGACAGTAATTACAAGTGTTGTGATGGCGAACTAATCAAACCGTTAGGGTCTGGTGCATCCAGAGGCTAAGTAGTAATTACAGACGAATTCCTGGCAAACAGACTTTTTCTATTAGTAGCTATAACGCCAGTTTGATACGCAATACGTACAAAAAAGAGAAACTTTTTTATTGTACTGTTATCATAATCAATAATATTGTTATATAACATACATTTTGATCAGTTTGAATAGAATTAAAATTAGTTAAAATATATATTTACAAATATAGATAAAACAGATGAAGTTAAACTAACTCTGTATTTGGTTTATCTACAAAGTAGTATTAGTATGTGATTTCGTATATGGAGTTAAGCAGTTTCTTAAAATTAAGCAGATGAAGCTAAAATGTAGAAAACAGCTGAAAACATGTAGAATGGCTATCGGTAGGAGAAACGATTCAGCAACAGATATGGAAAGGGAATATAAATATAGTGATATTATAAATAATGAAAAAGAGTGGCCGGAGGGTAATACTGAACAATTAGGAAAGAAAACAACGCGAAATAATTGATATAAGAAGAAAAAAAAGAAGATCAGAGAAGATAAGAGAAGCATGCTATATAGTAAACAAATTGCGTAAAATTTAGTAGAGTTGGGACAAGGAACAAAAGACTGAAAAGGAAATCAATATGAAGTCAATGTTCTTAGAGCTGAACCGATATCCTAGGAGGGGATATCAACGTATGAAAAACCTTCAATAAATTATACATGTGACATATACGTAGAGAAGATATCTGACATCATAGTAGTTACCGAAAACAATTGAGATATATATATATATATATATATAAGATAGGTATGATATGATAGAAAAGACCGCGATAGAGAAGGGAAAATATGCAAAAGTTATAGAGTGGGTACAGGTTAAAGAAAGATGGTAAGAAAAAATAATGTGAAATAAGTGACCGTACAATAGTAGATATTTGCTATGAATAAAGTTCACAGTAATGTGCAGTCATCGAGTCAAGAACAAGCGGCAACAACAATGACAACGACAAGCAGATTGCAAGAATATTCAAACAGAAAGAGAGATAGAGGTAGAAGAGACAAAAAAAGAAGCAGATGGCCAATGGAGGTAGGCTATTACGTAGAAAAATAAAAATGATAAACGCGATGAGGAGATACCGAAAAGCAGGAAAGAGCATGCCATATAAAGGAGAAAAAATGTAAAAGTATAAACAAAACAGGTACAGGAGAAGGGATAGGTACAGAAAAAAAACAAGTAAATAGAATAAAGGCAAGAGGAAGATAATGTAATATAAGTGATCGTAGTATTCTACGAAATGAATTAGAAATGAATATACCAGGAAGGCAATGGCTCCCGTCAAGAAAATACGGCAATACCACTAACAAAGACAAACAGATTGCGAGAATATCCATATAAAGAGAGAGAGAGAGAGAGAGGAAGGTAGAAGAGGTAGAAATAAAATAAAAACATAAAAAGTTGATTACCAGCGCAAGAGATGAGGGGGATAGGGTTGTAAAAAGACTATGACATAGACAAGAGTAGGCAATAAAAAGGCGGACTGTTATAGAACAGCAGATGAAAGGAAAATGGGGAAAGAAGAAACTACTGCAAAGTTACTGTATAACAAGGCAGGCGTACCAGAAGACATGATATCGGGGTCTCTATAGAGTAGACAGGAATAGGTAGCAGAGATAGAAATTATATAGGAAACTGCTGTTCAGGGGAAGTACAGATAGCGACAAAAAATTGACAGAGATGAAGAAAAATAAGAAAAGTCTGCTATATAAAAAAAAGGTGCTATTGTAAAAGTTACACAGAGAAGGCGGAGCAAAAATATCAGTTACACGCAGTCACAGACTACATCAAGTAGATGCGAAAGAGGAATGAATGGAAGAGTCAGAAATAAGAAAAAGTAGCTATAAGGTAAAGTAAATCGAGATAGAAGATGAAGAAGGAAAATTGTATAGACGAGATAAAGAGAAATAGGAGAGAAAAAGGAGGTTCATATAGATAGTAGAGGAAAGATGTAAGCGCTAGGAGAAGAAGTTAGAGAGATGAAATACGGTATGAGAAAGAGTAAGAGCAAATAACGTGAGAGGTTAAGGCGAAGACTATTTGATAAATATATTTGAAATTATCTAGAGTATATTTCATTTTAAAATTTCTTCAAGATTACAACTTAAAGGTCTTCATATTCTCTTTAATCCTTGGGGAATTTTCTTCATACAATATTTAGCTAAACACTCATAAAAGCAAGATATTATAATATAATATTTTATACATGGTGAAGTCGGTTAAAGCTTCCAAAGTACATAATAAACCATATAATTTTTGCTCTCGATCTCTTCAATTAGTCAATTATATTAGCAAAATCATGGATTATTTTTGAACCAAAGAAATAAATAATAGATATATTAATTATTAAGTTTACAGAAAACGCTTAAACGAACAGGGCTTGTTTATAAACTTCATATCTGGGTATAATATACTCGTAGATGTGTATTATGTAAGCTTATTTTCAGTTTTTTAAACCATTGGAATAAAGTGTGAGGTCGCATAGAGTCCATCCACTGCTAAATGTTGGAAACATTTTCTCTATTAGAAACAATAATACAGCAGGTATTCATTATTTTGTTTCATTATAAAGCTTTAGAATGAGAATAATTGTTTACTACTAAACCAAGTTTGTAATGGGTTTAAATGGAAGAGATGGTTGTGTTTGGAACATGAAGCTTTCCAGATCCTAATGTATAAAATGAATTATGTGAGTAGTTTTTACATAACTCAAATCGAAGTTAAACTTACTTTTTGGTAATTTGGAATTTTTTTAGCTTCTTCTGCGTTTCTGATAGCTTTGCCATAGAGTCCAGTTAGTACAATATGTTGGTTTCATAAGAGTAATCGTTGTACATACACATACTGTAATTAATTTCCTGATTATGATTTCATTTTAACTAGGACTCGAAGACTCCAGGACTTAAAACAAAACTAAAATTTTCTTTTTAAACAAAATATTTGTATTTGTAAACATTTTTTGGAATTGTGGTAGCTCAATTGGTAGAGCGCTCGCTTTCTGAGCAATACGTCGATTCTGGCTTGTGTTCGACTCCCCAGCATTACCAAGTAGCCTATAAAGATCGAGTGCTACAGTACACACATTTCCCATTCGTTTGCAACCCTGGGATCTCTATACCAAAAACTTTCTTTGGAATTTCTATCATTCGGACTCGACGTTAAACTGTATGTCCCCCGTGTTTCTATTTTAGCGCTGAGGAGAAACACGTGACAGGGGAGGGGTCCGTGCCCAACAGTGGAAAGAAGAAGGTTGTTAATGATGATGATAAATGAACCAAGCATTTTTAGGGAAACCACAACTTAAGGTTTTTAGGGGTATAGAAACAAGAATATAGCAGAAGCGTGTGCAGAATAATTGGGGTTCAGTATGTAGATAATTTGATTCACTGATAGTACTTCAGCGGCCTTGGAAGTGAAGAGACACGGTGGACTTGAAAGGTTATAAACAAGGTTTGTACTTAAAATTTTGGAACGCAAGACGTTTGGTATGAATTTAAATGCACATTTATTATTATTATATACATATAAATATAGATATAATTACAAAATAAAGGAGAAAAACGTCTTCATTTTCTAGAAACGGTAACATCAGACACAATAAATGTGTATATTTATTGTTTCATCTTCGGCCCTTTAACATATTGTCTAACATTTATAATAATATAAATACTAACCTCAAATTTTAGTGTGTATAAAGTGTTGAGCCATTTAATACTACCACCATTTCGTGAATAAATTAGTATTACAAATATTATTTGACGAAAGCTGTTTACTTTGACGGAAAATCGGATACAACAGAATGTAATTCATTTGTTACTGGTCTTAATCTACTAATTCATTAATTTATTTTTATTGCCGTGGCGTAGCATGGAAGACCTAACGATTACCGCCTTTGACGTGCCTTCGTACGCACGACCAGTTGCTGTTGTAGCACTAAACGGGCCACCCATTCTAGTAGTGACACGAGCTTGCGGTGACCGTTGGACAGGCACCAACAACGTTTGGCTATGTAACCGGTATTAATTATTAGTTGGTTAGTAGTTGCTAGACGCTGAAAATGGAATTGTTGGAAAAGTTTTTGCTAGGGTATAGTATTATATTGTGTTCATTTGAACTATTGTGATTAAATGTGACTGTTTTTACCTAGTGTAATAGTTTCTTGCAACGTTTGCCCAAAAGTTCTATTAAAGTCCAAGTTTGCTCTGCCCTTACAATGGCACTCTTGTTCGTTTGATGATGTAGATGATGGATGTGTTATCAATTTAAATATTTTATTTTGATTAGTACGACTTAGTTGATATTAAATTATGAAGACAGATTGTTCGCATTATGTTATGTTCAATCTATTTTCCCACAGGATTAAATCTTTGCATTTAATTAAGAAGCACTTTCTAAGATATTAATTTTCAAGACCATAAGTTACCTTAAAAACAACCATTATTTGAATCGAACGAACAGAACTAATGAGAAATACTTAAGTTGTAACTTTCCGTTAACTACATTCTATTAATTGCACTCCATTTTTCATAAAGCCACTTCAAGAGCAGAGACCAAACAGTCATGTTTCTGCCTTTCTAGAAATACAATTCTCAGTAGTAATAATTGGGCCTGAAAGCAATATCGCAGGGGAGGCCCCGAGGCGATTTCGACAAATACAGAACATATAACTTTATTGAAACTAGTGTGGGACAGTGTTAAACTGCTAACGGAAGCTGGTTCTGAAATAGCGTAGCATTTCTCCCCTGCCGACGGACGGTAACTACCATTACCGCTTCAGCAAGTAGTTAGAACTACATTAATGTTTCAATTACAGAGTTGATTGAATTTTCTCAATTTAGCTAATGAGCCGGCGCACCTTGTTGCTGCAATTTTACGACGCGTGATGTTCGGGGGGAACAAACCCATATGTCCCACGCTCATTGATTACTGCAGTTGTTCGCTTATAGCGAAACCTTTGTGCTCCGCCGAGATTTCCTGCTACTTTTTACTGCGGCGAAAATATGTGATATTAAGAGGAAACGCAAAAATGATTTATACAATGCACCGCTCTTACTTAATCAGGTGCTTTTCGGAATAAAATATAAAAGCTTTGATGTCGGCTGTATGTATTTTCACAAAGAACTGCAAAAGGAAGTAAAATTTTATTTAACCAGTTTATTCGGTAATATTGCATGAACGTGATATAATTTTACCGCCGATTTTGAAGCAGTAATATAATAAATTGGGCGTGTTGTAAGAAAATATTTAATTTTGAATCCGTAGTAGATTAGTGTTAATAAAAATTAGCGGTAAATGGCTGCGAAATATTGTTTTGACATTCTCCGACTACTTTATGAGTCTCAACTGAGAACAATGTACGTAGTGTGGCAATTTAGTTTTTGGAATGCACGTTTAAAAATATATCCGTGGAACTGTACACTAGTAGTTACTGTTGTCTTCAAAGTACTTCCCTTGTGCATCGATACACAAATCTAGACGGCGTTCCCATTTTTTGAAGCAGGTTTGGATCTCATTTTCCGGAATACTGTCCGGAATACCTGTTTCACATTCGGTTGGATATCAGTTATATTAGAATACTTTCGTCCCTTTATCGTAGCTTTTAATTTTGGAAATAGCTCGATACCGGAAGGAGCTAAGTTAGATGATCTAAATGAGATTGTGACTTGGGGCATTATCATGCCAGGAAATGAATTTTTTTCGAACAGCATCTTGTAATCTTTTCAGCACCTCTAAATAGTATTATTACTATTCCCTTGTGACCGAAGAAACACACCAGCAAGTTGGTGGTGGTCATCCACCGCATCTTCTCGCCCATCTTTGAATGTCTTACGCTACGCAAACACACTCAACTTTTTCATAGCATCTTTACTATTATTGACTTACCAGATAACCTAATTTGAAAATATCATTAGACCATCGACCAGGGCGGTGGTTCCCAAACTTTTTAAAGCGCAAACCCCTTTCGGAAAAAATTTTCTTCTTCAGAATCAGAGGCTAAATGGCTAATTGGCGTCATCTATTACGAAGCAGCGCAATTTATTTATTTGTTCACCGCGTTTCCGGAAATTTCTACTATATTCGGGAGGGTGCTAGGTGGCACTGGAATAATCAGCAAAATCATTTCACAATTTTGTGCTGTATTGTTGATTGTGTGTTGAATGCAATAAATCGATAACAAATATCTAATGTTCAGTACGAGTTATACTCATTTCCTTAAAGATACATAAATTTTTGAAACGGTCATTATAACTTTTCGCATTTGCAAGTGACAAGAATACTAAAAATCATAGATTGTACAGCGCTGAATATCTCTAATGTGGTTTAATCGTTATTTTCCAGAAATCCCAGTATGTACTTTGTGAGGAAGTGTTGCCAAAAGAAAATCTGAAGCTATCAAAGCTATTTCGACATTTAAATATCAAACCTCTAGACAAGAAACAACAGCATGTAGAATTTTTTGAACGAAATCTGAACTTCCTTCATAGGGAACAAACCACTTTTACATCAGCAACCATTACTAATGAAAAAGCACTACTATCAAGTTATAGAGATGCATTTCGCATTTCAAAAATCAGTAAGCCATACAATTGCTAAAATTGTTATTGTACTTGCAGATGTTGAAATGGTATAAATAATGGTTGGCGAAAAAGAGGCTGACAAGCTGAAAGCAATACTCCTCTGTAATAATATTATCTGAAGAAAAATAAGTGACATGGCAAAAGATATTCGTACACAAGTTGTTGAAAATATTAAGAAGTGCAGGTACCTATTTCTCATTACAGATGGACGAATTCACAGATATTTCTAACTGCCATAGCATGGGTTCTTTACACGCAAATTATTTATCACACGAAAGTAAGAGGGCGTTCGAGGGTTAATGTTTTGAAAAGAGTTTTCCAGTTAAAATCGGAACTTTTGATGTACCTACAACATGAGAAACCGGAATATGAGAACGTATTTTACAATTCCCTTTTGGTTTCTTCGACTGGCTTTCCTTTCTGATATTTCCAAGTACTTCGCAACTCTGAATAGATGTTTGCAAGGCCGCGATATTAACATAATAACAGCCATAGACAAACTTAACGGATTTATACAGAAACTTGATTTCTGGTGGATTTCAATTGGAAAAAAGAAGTTTGATTCACTCCACTGCGTTCAAGAACTCATGGAAGACTAGTTTAGCATGATAATATGATAAGTTCTTAGTACATCTTTGCAGATATGCAAGTTAGTTTGCACGATTTAAAACACTAGCTCATATACTATTTTCCCAAAGAAATTCAAAACAGTTGTGACAATCACACAACATAAGTGTATCTTTTTGTTGGACAATTTCGTTGAATAAGCTTTAATTTCGATAAACATGAATAAAATCTTTTGTAGTATCATGTGATGGAATGTTGAAATTAGTCTTCCTAGAGCGTAGGTCAATTTTTGACTAAAAGAACGGGCGAATACCTCGAGCTTGCTGACAAAGCTGTAGAGTATTTGATGCCGTCTGTTACAACATATTTGTGCCAATTAAGTTTCTCTTCTATGACTGCCATCAAAACAAAGGTAAGCAATCGCCTTGAGCATGTATTGTATGTGTATCAAATACACTGTTTTATATGACCCTCCCATATAGCATTCCCATTGAGACAGTGAACGTTAAAGCCTGTTCCAATTGGAACGGCGAACGTAGTCTTACTTACCTGCCCATTGAATGGACTTAAATTGGCAATGTCGCTACAGGTCATTTACCTGGTAAGTACACTTTAGAAAAAATACACATTAAAATGGCTACGTTTTGCTATTGTGTATCCTCTGATTTTGCCTTATCAATTGGAACGAACTATATAACTCCATAATTTAAACATTCCTGTGTGTTTCCCTTTTCATAAATGGAGGCAATATAAGTACTGTATGAAAATTCCAATCAAATAGTATTTCTTCACCTTTCAAACATTTATTCAAAGCCTCTTGAACTACTTCTATTGCATGTATGGAAGCATGTTTTACTAGCTTAGTAGTATAGTGTACGGATGATAATCCAGATATGTATGCAGAGGAAAATACTTCCGGTATGGTGAAAAACCAAGAAAGCAATCTAAATGTCACAGTTTAAAACAATTCTAAAATGTTTTACTGTCAGTATTTTGTTATGTGATTTTTAAATTTGCCGCACACTTTGGTAATTCCGTAATTTCATTTGCCGCTCCGTTGGAATTAGTATCGCTGTTCTAATTAAATTCTTATTTTGGTTACTATTTTCGGTATTTTGTTTTGTCTTCCGTAGCTCAAATTGTGTCAATAGCTCTTTGTGTTAATCGCAAGCTTTGTTTTCATCCGCTAAACCCTGAACGCTTCTGGGAATTCCGAGCGTCAAAAAACAAAATTCCTTCTCGAACTTCTTGCATATGATTTCGCCAGGTTGTGCAATCTTTTGAGGGGAGAAGTAGGGTCTCCATTGCATTTTGGGTTAGTCCATAATTAGATCTCGAGGACTCCGGTTGTCCGTAAGCTCCATCATCGGCAATCGTAATTACGTCAAGTGCTGCAGGGGCGGCTCTCGGGTTTTTTTTTGTGAGGGGTATCATTAATGTGTGTTCCGTTTCGCTGTTGTACCAAGGGGTATCTAACAGACTGTCGGCTATTGCCGGATTAATGGGAACATCTTGATTCAACCCCAGGAAAAGGCAACTCTTCAGTGAGTTGTAAAATCGCCTTTTTGGCGGATCATCGTCAAAGCCCAACGCCCGTGGTTCTGCAGCCATTCCATGTTATCGAAGGTTCCTGGCTACGCCTGTCTCCTTCGTTTTTATAAATTGATATCGCCATTAGTTGTGCCGTCTCTTCGTCAAGGTTGTGCCTGTCTGCAAAATTCAAGGTAAAAACTTCCAGTTTGGTGTTTTTTTTGTGAAGCAAAACTTTCCGTGTAACTTGCAAAATTCAAACGTGTTAACCTTTGTTTTGTTTTATTGATAAAAATAGTAACAGTGACCTGAAGCCACTGTTTATTTTGTATAAATAATATACAGACGTTCATTTTATGGTATTATTTCTGTAAACTTACGCAACTGGGCCAAGCAGTTATTGAAACAATTTAAATGTAGCATTGGCACCAGCGGCGTAGGGTTCTGTGCGAACGTTCGAAATTATTACTGTTTGTGTTTTACGTTATAAAGTCTCCTATCGTTGATATTTATCTTTGTATGTTCTGTGCCATTTTTTTTTTGATAGTTCATTATATGTGTTAAAATTCCGCATGTCTTTTATTGCTGTGTTCTGAATATTTATGTAAGGATTTTGCAAGCTTTAAGATCTAGGTGAAGGCACAATTAAAGGTAGGTTCCATTCACGTGAGCTGCTGGTTTCTCGACCTTCCGCGAGGACCTACAAAACCAGCTGGAATTTGGAAGGTGGCGCCCACTTATTTTGACTCGCCCTGTACACAACTTGAAGCATTTTCTCCATAAGCGATTTTTAGCGAACTCCCCCCTACTCCTCTGAGCAAGCCGCTGGCCTTTTCCATCTTTTTTTTGTTTGCGGGTCCAAGAAAAGCGCGTTTGGCCCGTAACAAATTTGGCGCCGTAACGTAAGTCTTTTTTTGGCCCGTAACAAAATTTGGCGCCTCAACGTGGAACTTTTTTTTTTCGACAGTAGTAACAAAACTTGGCACCCTGATCGTGGGGCTGTTTTCTTGCCATTCTTTCCCGAGTATTGGAAGAATTTCCGTGAAACGCTTTTATTTGGAAAGTTGTGTACGTTTCCCGATTGTCTTCGCGAATTTTCCCGTAACCTTGTGTCATAATTCCCGCATTTGAATTTTTTTTTTTCGATTCTCAGTATTTTTTTTGGTACTTTTTTTTTAATTTTCTTGAGTTTTCCTTGATATTTCCCGTGTTTAAGTAAACCTGTGTTGAGATATTCTTATTTTGTTGAATTTTCTTGTAGAATTCTTTAAAATAACCACCCAATTTTGAGAATTTTTCA
>JABXWE010023387.1:0-24913 GCA_014611495.1 Limonius californicus | reverse complement strand
AGGATATAAAAAGGCCATACACTGTAAAACTTCACTTTGAGTTCATATTCCACATTACGAAGCAACGTACGAAGTATCGATAACAGTTTTTACATATAACAGGTTTATAAATATAGTTTTAACTATAATTTTACATTAATTGTTATAAATTATGACATTATTAATCTATCTAGACTATATTTCAGGTTAAAAATATGGATTTTTGTACCAATAAATATCCTTTTTAATATATAACAGTCCTTCCGAAGGTATTTTAGAGTAGTTTAAAGCATGATAAAGACATTTAACAAATAGTTAATAATAATTACATTAATTTAATATAAATATCATGGCATTTTATATACATATAGCGGTATATACCGCTTCTATAAATTTCCGAAATCTGTAGTAGTAAACTTTCATAAGATATTCACGCCTGCTTTGGACTAGAAACCTTTCTAGGGATGTCAAGGCAGCAAGTCTCGGTAACTGAAGGATGAGTGGAGGATGATCAGTGGCTGCAGACAGGAAAAGCTCTTTATAGCCAGGTCGGAAAAATCTAAGTCGGCCTTGCTACTGGGTAGTAGCCGACGGACTCTAAATCTACTGATAGGAGTTCTTACAGGGCACTGCAGACTTAGAAGACGCGAATTGTTTGAATGTTGAGGAGAATCCCACATGCCAGGCATGTGGAAGGTATGAGGAAACTGTCTTCCACTTTCTAGGAGAATGTGAAGCATCCATGCAACTGAGGCATCAAGTCTTGGGCTCAAGGACGGTTCACATCACAGAGTTGAACGCCTTCACATGGACAGACATCCTGGTATTTATGAGGTCAGCAAGGTTCGGCAAGGGAGAAGAGGAGAATGAACAGGAGAATAGTGCTGATTAAGGGCAAACCAGGGGTTAGTGATAAGGGTCAATAAAGACCTATTTGCTGAGCATCTCAGCCCCCCCCACTCTACTACTACCATGGGATATTATGTATCTGTTTCGTAAGGGAACTTCTACATTTTACCGTTCCTCCTATAACCACAATTTTAACTCAGTCTACTAATGCAACCGTGGAATATCTTTTATTTTTTACTGTAGCCTAGAAGATAAAGCCTTAACCTTGGCTTCGTATATGAAACATTCAACAATTTAAGAACATGGATTTTAGTTTTATTTTCAAAATATTAAATCTGCCTTATTTTTATTTTTAAATAGCCTACCCATAACGGCGGTTGCTGATCTGCTCCCCCACAGTGATCGGCCATCGGCAATATAAATTCTAAGAATCGCTGAAATAATCGAGGAAGGTTTCGAACACAAGCAGCATACTACTATTGTCTTTCTCAACATCGCCAAGGCTTTTGATACAGTCTAGACGATGGCTCCATGCACAAACTTATTCAATTACCTGGTATTAATCATCAAATCATTTCTGGAAAACAGACAATTTCATGTTAGCGTCAATGATACTCTATCTTCAGTTGAACCAATTGCAACCGGAATCCGTCAAGGACCTAAACCAACCTTATATAATTATTCCTGCACAACATTCCAAAACCAAACGACTCTGCTACCTCCATATATGCCGACGATACCGTTATAATAACCCAGAACGAAAACATCAACACAACCGTATACCATCTACTAGAAAATCTGAACACTAAATAAGTGGTTATGTAAATGGAACATACATCTCAATTTTACCAAGTGTGAAGCAAAAATATTCACATTAAGACGGCCCACCTGGTGTTGTAACACACGATAACCCAATCAATTGGAACCCATCGGATCAAAGCGTCAAGTACGTAGGGGTCCATCTTGATAACATTTGGCTTCAAGGACCGATGTGAACAAAAAATTAAGCATATGCCACGTACGGTTGCCAGAACTCTATCCTATATTAAATCTCAAAACACCACTACAATTAACCTGTTCCTTACTTCTTTACAAATCCTTACTAAGACCATTACTAACTTACGCTAGTACAGTTTGGGGCGCAGCAGCTAAAACAACAATTAAAAAAATCCTAACATTTCCAAATAAATTGTTAGTACAGCAACAGACGCGCCTTGGTTTCTTAGAAATACACAAATACACCAAGACATTCCCACAGTAGAGGCGTACATAAAAAAGTGCATGAAAACGTTTCACAGTAAACTCAGTAAGTACCCAGGTGCTATCTATTGTATGATAGAAGAAAAATCTCTCCATTAACAAATTAAACGCAAACTACCCCAGGATATACTATTATCAGAAGTCCAACTTAGTGAATGAGAATCTCTAGTGGAACTGCTATTAGAACGACAGTATCACAAGAAGTATCAGTATCCATTCCGTGTATAGCTACCTAAGCTGGTCCAGAAAACATTTTCAAAACATAATAGCATTGTGTTTCTATAGCTGCTACCCACAATGCTAATTTTGAAATTTTAGAACAACCCCCATAATCGCCAGATTTGGCCCCCAGTGACATTCACCTGTTCCCCATTTCATTCATTTTTGGACGATGAAGAGATGATGGCTGTTATGAATGAATGGTTTGCAGTGCAGGACGAAGAGTTGTTTTCTAAAGGTATACAAGCTCTGCATCGGCGTTATAGGAAATGTGTTAACCTTTTAGGGGATTATGTTGAAAACCAAAGTTTTTTCAAATATCTAAGTCATTTGCTTCCGTATCAGGGACAATAAATGATGAATCTCCCTCGTGTATGGGGGTGACTCATCTAGTTATTCCATGAACAGCTTATTCTTCTGTTATTTTTTTCTTTTTGTAGTAATCCCTTTGGCCATTAACACATGGACCAAATTTAATTGGAAGTCTAAACATGCATTTACGTAGCAATAAACAATATAAATAAGGTAAACAAATCTGATTATATCGTTACTAAAAAACATTAGAACTCGTCAGGATTTCAACATGTGACAAAACACGTACAAGGTACCATTAAATTAATAAGTTTGGGAACTTTGTTGTTGCAAGTGTATATATCAATACATAAATTGTTTCAACATCATTACATTATTAAGCTAAAACCTCATTTATAATAAATGTTCCTTCATATTATTTGCAATGGCTGTACGTTAGAATAATTATTCTGCAACATAATATACAACTTTCCCATATATCCCATCTTAAGCTGCAATGTTACGTTGAAAGGGTAAACCTGATATACAGCAGGCGTCGTAATATTCTTTAAAATCCGAGAACAGAATGGCAACCTTACAATATTTATTCTTTGCCATAAAATCGCTTGCTATAAACTAACAGGATTCACTGAGATGTGATAGTTTTCGTAATTACAGAATTAGGATCAGGATGAAAATTTGGATCAAGGACGCTAAATGTAATTTGTTTCAGTTGGCGCGAGGATTCTACAAATTTAACAAGCACATGTAATATCTAGTGCGGTTAATCACGTAGTAACTAGCCTTTTATAAAAGATCCGATGAGCTCGGCAGTCATGCACATTAGCAACAAAGGGGTTGATATGAGATAGGCCATATTGATTAACGCCCGCGGTGCCATCAGAACAGTAAACGGAGGGAAATGCCAGTTTCAGTTACCTACTATTCTGATACACTTGAAATCAATTTGACGCACCCCTCTCGTGGAACAGATTTAGGAAATTTGTATGGATTGTATACCCCTGCGAAAATGCCGATTTTAATGTTTCGTTCTATTTTTATTGGTTCAATTATCGGGCCATTCGGGCTCTACCACGTACAATTAAAAGGGCTTTTTATACATCTCGCCGGCTTATCAAAAATAAATTTTAACCTTCTCGTAGAAACAAAGCGATTCCATTAACTAAATTAAGGTTATTCCTAATTAGGATTTTTCTCAAGAAAATAATAGCAAATCATTTGGTGTCATTGAAAGACATTAATTGTGCTTAATACTAATAGTACTCTTAAAACGCCTTAATTTTTATTTAAGCAAAGTACAATTGTAGTAATTATCAATGTAGCCCAAGTTTTTCGACTAATTTCGTATTAACGAACATAGATAGCTTTGAGTTCCTAACTGTAGGAGATAAATGAACGTGAACATGACCTATGACATTTTATAAAATGCGGCACATTATTTATTATTAACTAGTACTGGATGTGTATAAATGATCAGTACTTTGTTACGGGCCAAACGATTGTTCTCGTCAGCTCGCAAAAAACAGACGCGATTCACTCTTCGGTTAACACAAGAAGGAACAAGGGTTCACGGAAGACAATTACAAAAAGAAAGTATTGACTGTGACAACGTACGGGATAAGTCAAAAGTGGGCGCCATTCTTTCACGTCAAAACGAAGATCTTCGTGAAAGGGCCGCGAACGGACAGCTTATGCAAGTCAAATATATCTTGATATCCTTCCTTCTTACCTCGTATTTCTCACAAAATATAAAAGAAACACAAAAATTAAACTTTATAGTTTATTAAGCAACTGGTTTACAGGATATGCCTAAACGTACCGGCAATATTTCAAAAATGAATTCCAGAACTTATTTAGAGTCGAAAAGTCCATAGAAACATATATCATAAACGTAACCGTTAACGAGTTATTGATTATTTCGTAATTTCTGTGCCTAAAATGTTAGTTCAATGAATTTTATGAAATAAATCTCTTTTTAATACATTTTTAATATTTTATTTACAAGAAATGTTCAAAATTATCTCCATTGTGTTCGATACACAAAGCCGCAGGTCGCAGAAGACATCGCTGCGTTCTTAATATGGTTGCTGGGTTATTCCTAATATTATCGGCAGCCTTCTGCATTCTTTGTCGTAATTCTTCTATCGTGTCTACTTCAGTTGCTTAAACAATCTGTTTCATGTGACCACAAAAATAAAAATCTAATAGAGGCAGGTCCGGCGAACGCGGTAGCCACACTACGGGTCCTCCTACTCCAATCCATCTTCCCGCAAAATGCGCGTTAAGCAAAGCTCTTGTAACGTAGTTCCCTTTTGCTTATTGGGCCACTCGTTAAATTACTTATATTGCTCGGGTAAGCTCGTGAGATGTCCAGAGATCAGTAATAACAGCTTGTAAATAACAATAGGTTTATTAATAAATGTTCCGAAATAAATATAATCTGTTTGTACAAAAATAAAATGAAATTCTGTATAAAGCAAATAAACGAAAATCCTGGGTACAGCCCTGTGCCCTGCTTTGGTAGCTCCAACAGACTCGGGGACGTTGTAGCTACTCTCCAAGAAGCGGACGCTGATTGGTTGCCGTCCGTGTGCGTGTTCCGTGTTGTTCGTAGGTGGCAAGATGTCTGCCACCGCTGCTCTAATTAAAGTGACAGAAAAGTACACGATTATATTTGATTGTGAATTCGCGAATGTGCAAGTTCTCTGGTAAATAATTCAGATTGGTGATTGTGAATAAAGATTCTCGCAGTGTATGCCGACTTTACGAAAATATACATGAATTTTAGAAATAAAATTCCCAATGATCGCTTCGCGTCGAGCTCCTCTGGGTTCCTTCGACCTAGGCAGTTCTGCATAAACAATCGGTAGGTATTACTCTCAATTTTACGTTAATAACGATTTCAAACAGGAAATAATTTATACTAGCTTTCCTGGAATTGCAAAATTCAAACTACGCGTTTGTCACAGTGTATTTGGTTCGAATTCTGTTTAACCTGGCTTCGCTTTTTAATAAATCTTAATCGGACGGGACTCTGAATTCTACAGTGGAAAATTATCGGGCACAGTGTTAAACAAATCTTATTTCGCCGGCCAAAAGTTTCTCTGGTCGTTACGTAAATAAAATATGGGACAAATCTCTCACACAGACTTGCACAAAAAGATTCTCTGCGTCTGAAGGCTGTGTATCGTTCTGGGGTATCCGAAATTGCTCCGGTTCGTCCAAGTATACAGGGTACTCAAATTAAAATTTGACGGATCGTGAAAGTTCCTCCACGCTCACGGCAAACTTTATACAGGGGGGTTCAACTGGTAATAGAAAAGATTACAACGTTTCTACGTCACCAATTCGAACACTGGTTCAAAACGTTATAATAATTTACTGGCAGAACTCTTTATCGCCGTGGGAGAATTCAAACACTCCCCCGTCCAGCGATACAAAGGTCTCCAACACGGAAATCGGTCGGTCGGGTATAAACAATATTAAAACAGCTAAGCAGGTTCAACGATAAATAATTACCAACTTCACTGCGAAACAAATGTAATGCGAATCCAAAAGATCCTTTGCCGGTCGGTCGGCTCGATTAAACTTTCACGGCGGCTGCCTACGGTCGAGGGCCGGTAGATCGCTCGGCGTCGGAGTCTCGAACTGGAAATATAAAAATTGTTAAACGGTTAATGCAACACCGGCGAACACTGGAAAATTAATTCACTCGCAGGTATGGTACGGATTTAATTAAACTGGACTGTATTCACTTGGTTAATTTTACAGGATCGGAATATTTAACTGGGATCTTTTAAGAACAATTCTTAAAGGAAAAAAACGACTGTATATTTCTGACTTTTGAATCAATCAAGAGCCGGAAATACGAGTCAAAAAGTGATTTCAAATTGGCCGCGCTGGGGTTTTATACTGGCCATTTCGGGGTAGTCGGACATGCTCGTATTCCCACTCCAACGGGAAAGGAACGTTTGCTTTTGGCGAATTCTCGGATGACGACGGTTACAAATGTTTGTTGTTCAGAATTCTTATCTTCTGAACGCCAAAATGTGGAGTTGTTGAGATTGCTAATTACTCAGCAATTTAATTCAATCTTCACATTTTTACCCCGTTACATTCTAACACGAAGACATTGATGTGCTGGTGCACCATCGTGTTGATGCCACATTGCACGTCTAATATTTAATGGCACATCTTCCAGTAATAGGGTAAAGAGTTTTCTAGAAAATATTCGTAATTCGCACCATTAAAAAGGTGCGGCAGTTCAAATGATCAGACGATCATTAAGAATACCAGCTATCATATTAACATTAAATCTATGTTGATAATGCGAGCGTCATCTTAAATGAGGATTTTCTGCAGCTCATTCATGAAAATTATGATAATTATTGATACCATCTCGTGTGAAAGAAGCTTCATCGGTCCATAAAATATGCGGTAGATTTTGATTATTTTGTACCCAATTATAAAATCTTAAACGAACTTCAAAATCATTACCTAGACCTGGAACACTTTGATGATGATATGAATGTAAGCGAGCATTTCTTATTATTCTCCAAACCTGGTTTCTACATATTCCAATACGTAATGCAATTCTTCGCACACTTAAAGATGGATCTTCTTGTAATAAATCAAGTACTTGTTCATTATCGTTTATGGGTCTACGGACAACTCCTTGACCGACTGCATGCCTTGCGTTGAAAGTGCCATTTTTCCTCAGCTGACGATGTGAATTAAAGAAATCTACACGCATAGGCAGTCTTCTATTAGGATATCTTCTACAATAATCTTGTGCTGCTAAAGCATTTCCATCGCACAGGCCGTAAACATAATGAATATCTAAATATTCTTTCCTGTCTTAAGCCAGGATGAGAAAGGTGGAGGGGTAAGAGTAACAACCTCGTTAAGAAACCTGGATTCAGCTAACCCGGCGGATAGCACCCAGTAAGGGCCCCTGCCTAGGGTTACAGGTGAAAACCGGCCAACGCTCTTGAGGTAAAGAGAAAGGAAGAACCAATACAGGGAAGACCGATCTCTTAAACCCAGGAAGGTAATCGCTCTATAGGATACAAACCCAGATGGCAAATTGCCTGGTCCTGTAGGTTGGGGGGTTGAGGCGAATGGCCTGCTCCCCGTGACTTATAAAACATCTACTTTAGCAAAAAATCCTAATGAAAGAAAGCCTGACGGATTAAATCGATGTCGACTACGCAATAGAAAACGGACTTTGACTTTAGGAACTTAGAATGTACATGGCATAAATACAAAATACCATGATAACAAAGTGGGTTTCGGACAGGGAGATCCTACATTGACAATATTTTCTGCCTAACTCAACTTGCCGAAAGGAAAATTGTGTGTGGTAAGGAAGTACATGTAATTTTTATAGACATAAAGAAGGCATATGACAGCTTTCCGATTGAAATAATGTGGAAATCACTGAAAGAAAATAATATCAAGACTACATATGTCAATGCGGTAAACAAAGGTATAAAGGTAGCAGAAGGGCAGTTAAAATTGGTAACACAATTTTGGAGGAATTTATATGCAATGAAGGACTACGACAAGGATGCAGTGTTTCACCAACGTTATTTAAAGTATACCTACACGAAGTATTACTGTAGTGCAAGCAGATTGTGTACAGATTAGAGATGATGATATCTATACACGGACTCTTTTACTAACGATCAGGTCATTTTAACATCAGATCAAGAGGCCGTGGAGTATATGTTTAGGAAGTTAAATTAGGAATACGAGAAATGGGAGATAAACATGACAAAGACTGAATATATGGTTATTGGAGGCAAGAAGCAACAGTTAAATGCTGCGAAAATTATAAATATCTTGGGGTAACTAAAACTTCTGATGGAATTTTTACGAATGACATAAGTAATAAAATCGGAAATGGAAGAAAAGCCATACAACAAATAAATTCACTACTGTGGAGAGATAGAATTACTAAAACTATAAAAGGCAGAATATTTAAAACCATAATAGAAAACATTGCGATATACGGCTCCAACGTTTGGATAGTAAACAGAAGAACAGGACAACGAATAAATGCCCTTGAAATGGACTTCTGGTGAAGATTGTGCCGTATTTCACGTTTGCAAAGAATTTCCAACGCCATAATCAAACAACAAATGAAAGTGGATGGGGAAATGATAAATACAATAGAATCAAAGAGATTAAAATAGTATGGACATATGAGGATGCCCGAAGAGCGTTGGCCTGAAAAGGAATGGAAATGAATACCATTATCATCATCTTCATCATCTGACATGGAGCTGACTCGAGGGTCACTCCTGGATTACGCCAGGCCCACCCCATGCCAGTAGGTGTGTAGGAATTTATGGGAAGGGTGGGATCGGGTGGGGTGTTGCACTGCGTTAGCATGCCTGCAATGTATACCATACCGCAAGGCACCGCTGCTGCAACACCGTGTAGTTAGTAAGCTACGCATCAATGGGATTTTGAGTACGTAACCGGTATCGTTATGCGATTATGCATTTGACCCTAATAAACTTTGGTATCAAAGTTTCACATTATTCGTATCTCTTACCTATCTATTGTTCTAAGGTAACAGATTCATTCCACCTATCTTAGTTTCCTAATAACTAATAACTTAATATTAACCCCAAATCGTACTATTTCCACTTAATTTTAATGTAGACTCTCGATTCTTCTTCCTTCTTTTCCATTCTTCCCCTCTGCAGGTGTCGGCTAGCAGTCCATCGTTTGCTTTCCTACTGGTACTTGTTTCGTTCCTTCTCCTTTGTTTTCCCCTTCCTCACCCTCTTACTGATTCTTCTTCTTCGTTGTCCTGTTCTTCTTCAGTCGATTCTTGATCGGATTCTTCAATCAATGCGTATACTCTTCTTACCTCTCTTCGGATATCCTCTTTTCTTCGTGCCCAGTCCTCCCATGTCTCTTTAGTTATGCCGGTGTTTTGGATGTCCCTCTCCAATGATGTATTCCACGTGTAGCAGGGTCTTCCTATCTTCTGTTCTTCTGTTTGCATGGCATAAGCTTGCTGTAGAGGATGGTTGGCAGGTCTTCTTGGAATATGTGCCCAGTATTTAATTCTTGATGTAGTAAGCCGTTTAGTTATTGTTTAGAATTCCTTGCGCAGTCGAAGTGTTTTCTTCCCCCGTGGTTAGTTGAAATAGTTTGAGTATTTTCTTTTCCATACTTCGATGTGCCATTCTGTTGGCTTTCATGATTGCGGTGGTTTTCAATCCGTATAGAGTAATTGTGGCTATGGTGGAATTGTATATTATCTTCTTTATTCCGGTTGGTAGTTTATGTTGTTGCAGGAGAGGAAGAATCATATGTGCGGCTTGGTGTGCTTTGGTTATTGATTGTTTGGTGTCTACCGGAGTGTGTGTGGAGGTCGGACCTGCTTCGTAGTGTATTTCTATTGACGCCTTTAGTATTTCTGCTGCTGCTGCTATTGAAACCCCAAAACCCCTCTTCCCCTAGGTCTTCTAAGTAGGCTTCTATTTGTAGTGCTGGATGTGCCAGATGATTGTAGCGCGGAGCCAGATTTCTTACATTTTCCTCCAGTTGCAATTGGATATTTTGTATTTTTGCTCTGATGTATGACACGATTTTTTTTCTTAAGTTGAAAGCTTCCTGTCCTGGCCGTCCTGAAAAACAAAAAGGTCTAGAGGCTTGCAAGGAAATCAGTAGCAAGATAAGCAGGTTTGGAAACTAGGAAGTGATAGACGGAGAAGACATCCGAAAAATAATTTTTTTATGTGACTTTTATAATTTACTAACTATGTTGGTGCGCCGAAGGTAAAATTCTCCTTACAAAAGATAAGCTGCTTTAATTTAATTAAATTACCTTTAAAATAGCTCATGTACACTATTGAAACAACAAATAGGGCTATCTAGACAGCAATGATTACTCTTTGATCTCAGGGAATGCAGTAATTTAAACTTCGCGCCGTTTGACCTGGAAAGTTTAAGCACAATGTAAGAACTAAAAGGTGGAAACATGAATTATAATAAAATAACTGACATAAATTAAATTAAATAAAAATTTTGCCAATTTATTAGTGCTTTCCTTTTTAAATGTTAACGATTTTACAACAGAATAACAATGACGCAAGAAACAAATTATCAAAGTTCAAACAATCAACATACTTTTCGAATAAACTAACTTTGACACTGTAGTACTTGCTTTTACGCTTCGGTCCCGGTGCAAACCTCGTTGTTTGTTCTTTACAAAGGTTGAACGTACACTTGCAGCTGGATCGTAGGATTTCTTGAAAATTTAGTGATCTCATCGATGTATACGAACTCACAGGTAAGTAGCATACTTCTGAATTTTATTTGCCATTATTTCTTGATGTAAAAGTTCAAAACATTTGCGTAATTCATGAACCTCAGCACTTGTCAAAAATATAACTTCTAGTACAAAAACATGTTTTATGTCAAGTCGAAGTTTAAATTTTCCAATAATTACTGACGAAGTTTCATTATAAATTCCATGGAGGTAAAATTAGTTCAAACGTGTTAAACTTTGCTTCCACTTGTAGGAACTTTCACACTTCTCCACATTATGGCAGTTATAAACGTCATTCAAAGTTAAAAACAGAATAATGTTGAGAAACAGATGGCGTCGACCCACACCAATACTGGATTTGACGATTATTTAATTAAAATTCACTTTCCATCCACATGTAAGATAAAAAACATAACACTGATTCACAAACATCAATAAATAATGATTTTTATTGAGATTAACACATATTTAAGGTAAATCTACAAAGTTTACGGAGTAGCAAAAAGAACGTGCTTCTGCTTTGAAATTTACATCGCTACTCAAACATCAAAGATTAACAAACTTCAACTTTTTTACATTGGTTGCTAATGAACAAGAAGAAAAAAATTAGTTTTTAGCGAACGTTGCTAAGAAGTGTGGTAATACAAACATATCTGAAGCAAATCTCGTGACTTTCTCAACCAATCAGAGGAAAGGAGGAATACTACAAAATATAATCAAATCTTAATTATTAAAATTACTTTGCTGTATTTCACGAAATAGAAAATCTGACTTAAACATAATCCTTATTATAAATGCAAGTTGTGGAATCTCACGACCAATCTACAATTTGAAATAAGGAAACTAATATTTATTTATATTAAAAGTTTCCTAATTTTACTACAATAGATTAGAAGATTAATTAAATCACATAAAAATATTCTTAGCACACTTAAACACAAATTAGTTTTCACAATTTCCCACGCAAAAGTTCAACTTTCCCAAAACTACATATTTGTTTAACATATGCCTAAATATAATACAATAGTTATTAATTTCCATTGTTTACAGATAAGAAAACACAAATAGGATTGGCAAATGCTTCCAAAACCTTCATATTAATGAAAACCAAGACCAAACTAGCCTGCGGTCAGAAAACTTCAAAACTAAACAGCTTTGTAAAGTCAACTTACACATCAGAAGTGCACAAATCGAAAGGAAATCGAGCTTAAGCCTAAGTTAACAATCTATTTCTGAGACGTGCAGCATGAAATAGTTTGAAGTATTAGCTCTAAGCTAGATTATCTAAATTAGGGATATAATAACACAGCAATATATTAAATAAACGGTCCGTATAGTAACATGCAAAACATTAGAACGAGGACCAGTCCACATTAATTTATATATGTACAGGGAAAGACCTTCGAGACGTTCGAACCGGTTGCTCGAACTACCACTGACTACGACATTGCAGTAAAAAATTGTTCTTCTTCTTCGAGTGCTGTATCTCTTACGACATCTAACGAAAAAAAGTGCGTAGTCAATATCAGCCAACTTCACAACGCAAGTAAAATTAATTATTTAATTACTAAACAACTAGCAACAAAAGGTTGCTTTATTTTATGAAAATACACCTACGCTTCTTTTTCACAAATCGAAGCACTTTGCACACAAGTAATCACTGTTTATAATCTCCACTAATAACTAAAATTGTGGACAGGTTTTACCATTTCGGCTACAGAGTAGAGGGAGCTTGATCGACACCTTAAGAAGGGAAGAGAGAAAGAGACGGCAACTAAAACAAAGTAACGAAGTTCTGAGCGTTATGCCAAGTTGTGCAATAATGAAATGGCGACGAACTGTTTGCTTTAAACACCAAAAACGATAAACTGAAACACAGTTTTCGTTGGAACGGAAAACTTTCACGGGAACTTTAAAGGGCATAATTTAATCAGTATCAAATGACAAGAGAAGGTATTCTCAACTAAAGTAGACTCTAGTTTATATTTATTCCGAGCTTATAGGGCGAAAATGTTACGAAAACTAAATTACAAGAGCAGTTTTAACCCCACCCTATTTTTACTGAACACAAAAGCTCTGCACGCCTCAAGGCGCCTAGCCAATATTATTTTGCTTAGGCGTTATAGCAAATCAGCCGGAGCCGGTACCCAAAACATCCTAGGCGCAAAACTCAAAGCACAATTCCTGGAAACACATCGAAAAGTGCGTCAATGAACACACCCAGGAACTTTCAGGATAACCGAAAGGTGGTGGAATTTAGGATTCAAAGTAATAAAATAAATTTGCCAAATGTCAAATAAAAACGCGGGAAAACAACTGTGTCCACATGTGTCCAATGATTTAATACTTAATATAACCAAAAACTCGTTATTAAATATTACTGCAAAAATCACAAGCTTTGATTAATTCCTTTTTGATAGGATGGGTACTTGGAAATAATACTGAATCAATCATCTCTTCAGACATAATTTCTAGGAAAAACACCGCCGCCTGATATTGTAAAACCTGGTTGAGGTAGTAAAATCCTTTTGAGTTCAATATACCACCTTAAAAAAATTCCGTCTGTAAAAATTCCACTAGTTAAAATGTTCCGTTAATGAAAAGGTTCATAAAAAAATTCGCTTTGTAAAAAATTCCCGGTGAGACAGGACTGATAAAAAACCTCTAGTAAAAGTCTAAATTAGTTTTTTGCGACAGGCTTTTATATGAAATAGAGTAGTAACTTTATATTGGTAATACAGATTTGTATCGTTATGTTTGTACACGAAAGTTTGATGTGCCTAATGTAATATGCAACCTAAGCGACACATATGTATATAAATTGGTTTTTTATGTTATTACAAAAAATTAAATTACATTTAAAAAAGATGTATCTGAAACACACTAATGATGTGTTGGTATGGAAAATTTAATGAGTGTGGTAGGCTCCGAGGTTGCTACACAAATGTACCACTATTTGCAAGTTCGTTACTACATCGAACTCTATTTTCCTAATTTTCCATGATATTTAAAGGATTTCACGCATTTTAACAAGTAGTATCATCTTAAAATGTGGTCTTTATAAAAAATAGTCAATAACAACAACGTAATACATTGGAGGTTGGTCAGATAGAAAGATAACACGAGGTTTATTCGAAATTTTTTTTACGTTATCTGTGTTATACCCGAGATTGTTTACAAATAGTTTTAGTAGATCTCTACCGGCCGAACTCTACAACAAAATTTAAATTGAAGTGACTACTAGCGTGAAATTTTAAAGTGCTAAATTTGACATCGTATGTTTCATTGTATGTTTCATCGACATATACAGGGTGATTACATTATCTTGAAAAAGGTAGGTTGGCTACGCACATTACAGCTGTTTGTATTCCGTATGTATCTTAGTAAAATTTACACTACCTATTTAAATAAATAAAAATCAAAGTAGTTACGTTGGATGCACTAAGAAACTACAATGAAACTATTTACTAATAAATAAGAAGCAGTTTTACAATTGGTACATTTACAATATTCATTTCTTATAATCCAAATAAAACAAACACAGAGAAAGCCAGATTGCATAAAAATATGTTGACGTAATAATAAAATCAACTAGAAAAATGGATTAAATAAAAACAGAAAAAAAACGCGAATTATAACGTAATAAATGTTCAAACTGCCGTCCACCTTGCTGTTCACATAAGTCAATCCACCGCAGAAAAGTTTCCCGTTTATACGGGAGTTTACGTAGACGTCGTTTTATGCTTTACTCAAAAAAAAAAGAAATCTGACGCAACCAAGTTCAAGTTACGTGAAGGCCAAAAATGAATTGCACCTCTCCCAATTAATCTGTTATGGAAAGTTTCATCTTGGTAGATTCTTACAATTCTATAGAAGTGAACAGGTGCTCCGACAATTTGAAATCACAACGCTGTCTAACATAAAGAAGAATGTCTTGCAAAAGTTAAGGCAAATCAGTTTCTAAAAAATGTAAATACATTTCCCCATTTAAATTGCCCTCAAAGAAGTGGGCAGCAACGATAAGTTGTCAAAGATACCACACCACACATTTACAGTAAATATTCTTCGAAAGTGTGCTTGCCAAATCCAATGTGGGTTGTTTTGTGAATAGAAGTGGCAATTGTGTTTATTTACACACCCATTGTTACTAAATGTGCTTCGTCACAGACTAGAATATTTCTTAAAACAAGTGGATCAGTAGTAACATCATTCCTTAACAATTGGCAGAAATTCACTCGACGTATTGTGTAATAGACGTACAATAGCGCTCAAAAAGATTTCACAGCTTCGTATTTAGATTATTTTAGACTTTTCTTTTTCACTGTGTGTTCCATTAAAACCTAATCGTGTGGTAGTTTTAGGGATAAGACATTTTTTACTGTATTGTATTTTGATTGAGCGACATCTAGGACGTGGTTTTCCAAGCATCTCTATGCACTGCAGCCATTATTGACCTTAACTTTATGTATTTTACCTATTTGGGGTAATTCCAACCCCAGTAGTGATTTTTTACGTGTCACACATCGCAGTGGCACGGGACCTACGGCTTTACTTCATATCCAACTGAAGGTCCCCTTTTAGATTTTTTCCCGCCAGATAAATCTCACCGACCTCAACCAGGATCTAACCCGAGTTCCTTGCATCCGTAGGCAAGTGCGCTAACCACTAGACCACCGAGGACGGTATAGAAACACAGCAATTTTATATTTATCTATTTAGCTTTGGTACAATAAATTCATCATATAAGTGTTAATGAAATAACTTTTCAATAGCAATTATTTATTATATTTTAGGCATGAAATCTTTTCGAGCCCTACTGTATATACGGGATGATCCAAATAATCAAATTTTGCATTTACATCTCACCAACTGCAGTAGAAATGCAAATGTAATCCGAGATCACAAGCTTGACATTTTAAGGTGTTATCTATTATGCAAAACAATACTTTTATCTTGCTTTAATATAGAGGGTGACCTAAATACAATTAAAAACTGAATTTCTATTTGGCGAGGATAGTAGCGTATACAGGGTGGCGTAAATAAACCAAATTTTGTATTTCTATTTGGCAAACTTAATTTTGTTTAAATAACTGATTGAACAACATTTTACCTTTCTTTGATATTTAGAAAAGTTAATACTATAAAAAATTGAGGATTTTATATTTGTATGTTCGACGTATATATGGAGTAACCCCAGAAAACCCCGTTATGGAGATTCAACAATAAATAATTTGCCGTTTGTACAGTCTTTAACTTAAGTAGAAAAGTCCTCAAAATGACATAGTTTATATTATCTAAGTATATACGGGGTGAACCAAAAAAATTAATTTGGTATTTATACCGCACAAACTACAGAAGATATAAATTTCAATTTTAAATATATCGCTGGTTGTACATTTTTTTAGCTTATTTTAATATGAGGATAATATGTACAGGGTACTCTAAACAAATGTAGTTTACGAGCCTCTATCTGACAAACTGCATGAGTTAGGAAACTTTAATTTCAATATACTGTTACGTTAATGGCCAATTTACGATAAAAAATAAAACATTGTATCATCTGTGTATGTACAAGGTGATCCAAAAGCTTTATATTTCTAAATCCGTACCTCGAGAATCCAAAAGTTTTAGGTGTCAAGATAATACGGTTGTTCATATTTAAACCTACACGCTAGTACAACACACTTTCGACTTCTGATAAAACACAAAAGTTTCACAGTTTCAATGTATTAGCAAATTTAACAGTGTAATATTTAACATACCTCTCGCATCAGCAAAACCTATGTATGTTGTCGGAATGTACGTCTACAATAATAAAACAACAGACCGACAGACCTGTTAACCGCAAGAATTTCATAAAGAGAAGCTTACTCACAAAATTACAAAATATTAACTACACAATTGTATGTCTAAATAATATGAATATACCGTTTATGGACAAAGTACAAAGTATAATATTTTGCTAAATTTATATCTGATACATAAATTATTATCGATTTATAACAATATGTATCTACTCACGTATTTTGAGATATAGTGATTTAGAGTTAGCAACAATTTAAACAAAATGTTTGATTCAGTTATTTATTAATACACACTGCTCCAAAAAATTAACGCACCACAACTAAACAATCGCAATATTGTTTAAAGTATTGCATGTAATGAAGTACGTTTAATCATAGATAATGCTTACAATTACGTAAACCATATTTAACCAAATTAACAACAATCAACGCAATTTAACAACAATCAAGGCAAAAATTAAAAAATCAAAATTCGAAAACTGAGAAATCGTAAATTTACAGGATCAGTAGGTTGTGTGTTTCCGCCTCGACTTGTTATGACAGCTTCCAACGACGGTCCATGCTGGAAATTAACTCACTTAACTGGTCTTGTTCGGGATTATCCCACATTTCCACTAATAAATTCCCTAGGTCGTTAAGAGTTGCAGGGGGTGGTTGAAGGGATCGTACTTGTCTTCCGAGAATGTCTCAGAGGTGCTCAATCGGATTCAAGTCGGGACTTCTCGCTGGCCATTGCATAACAGGAATACCAACATCGTCTAGGTCTAGGTATTCTTGCACAATTGTGGCTGTGTGGGGCGAAGCGTTGTCGTGCATTAATTGGAAGTTGTCGCTGATGTATGGGCCATATGGCACAACATACTGTTCTAAGATATCCGTAATGCACCTTGACTGTTTAAAGTGCCGTTGGGGAAGATGTGTAGGTCTGTGCGGGCCGTGAATGATATGCCTCCCCATACCATTATTGAGCCACCACCAAATGCAGTCGTGGGGGCAAAATTGCATTGATTATATCGTTCATTTGGACGTCTAAAAACTCGAATGCGCCTATCACAACTCTAGAAACAAAATCTGGACTCGTCTGTGAACAAAATGCGTCTCTAATCTCCATTTTCCCAATTCAAGTGATTTCTAATAAAATCCAATCTGTGTCTGCGCTCAGCTGTGGGCCAGTAGCTGGTAATCTGGCTCTCAGATTTCCTTCCAGAAGATGTTGGCGGACGGTTTCAATGTTAACCTGCACATTATGTACTGCTGAAAGTTGTCCTTGGAGAGCTCTTGCGGTGGTATAGCGCTCTCTTAGTGCACGCATTCGAAGAATGATAGCATTAGAATTAGGGGGAAATGGTAAGTTTTTATATATTTTTTATTAAATAGTAATTTATTAATATTATTAATTATTAAAATAAGTAACAAACTTCTCATGTATTTCAAATGCCAAAGACGTTCCACGTCTAGGATCTCGACTCAAGTTTTGGAAGGCATCTAGAGATGGTTCTGGTAGTTCCAAAGATTCGAAATACCTATTATCACCAGTTTTTTCTATTCTCCAAAAATTGTGAAAGATGCAAGCTGCTTTAACTATATATATAGTAGTTTCTACAGAAAAATCAATTGGCCGATAAAATATTCTCCATTTTTGTGCTAAAATGCCAAAAGCATTTTCAACAACCCTGCCTGCTTTATATAATCTTGTATTATACGTTTCTTTACGATTATCTTCACGTGACTGTCGATATGGGTAAGGTCTCATCAGATATGGCTTTAAACCAAATCCTTCGTCCCCAATTAGTACAAAGGGACAGGGAAGATTCTGTCCGGGAAGTGGCTTAGCGTTTGGAATATTCATTTTTGTTCTTGTTCAAATCTTCTTCCCATATTGGAAATGTCAAAAATTCCCCCGTCGCTGTTTTTCCCGTATCCACGTAGATATACGCATGTAAATTTGTAGTCTGCGTCAACAATGGCCATAAGGACAATCGAAAATTTATGAAGATAACAGAAATAATTAGAACCACTTTTTTTGGACATTTAATCGTCACATGTTTTCCGTCCAAACTCCAACGCAATTGGGAAAATTCCATGACGTTTCAAACTTTTTTGCAGACTCTTTCCATATTTCAGTAGATGGTTCTGGCAAATATATTTGCTCCATTCTTGTGCAAATTGACTGACATACTTCCTGTACAATTACACCTACAGTTGAAAATCCAACCCTGCAACTGTGGCCAATAGTATAATAAGTGTCACCAGTTGCCAGGAATCTGAAAAACAAAAAGAAGTTATTGGTCAAATTCGTGCAGGATTAAAACTTGGTATAACCCCTTCTTATTAGTAAACTTAAAGTTGGAGAGTGGGGGTGAAGTCCTCCATTGGAAAATGTTACAAAAATTAGTTTTTAACAAATAACTTGCAAACTGTTATATTTATAAAAACAATTTAAATGAGAGTTTAATTTTGACAACATATTCCTTTCTTTTGTAGGAGAAGAGCTAAAGAAAGAGTGAAAGAATCTCAGGGATAGCTACGCGAAGCACTTAAGATCCTTGAAAACCACTACAGGTCAAAGTGCACTACAAAAATTGTATAAATGGCAATGGGCCAAACAGATGGAAGCATTCCGCCCATTTACGGCTTTTGCACAAACTGCATCGAATATAAGGGACATTACGGGAACCCAAAATACCGAAGGTGAAACATATATGACAGATATGTCACCTTCAAGTAGTATTCAACAAGATGAGCGCACTTCAGATATTGAAATAAATAACGAAACAGAAGGACCATCAACGTCTGCAAAAACTCCTATTTCATCGTCGAAGGACCAGGATAAAGCAGTTAGCATTAAACGCACGAGAAAAAATGAACAAGCTCAACAAGACTCTCCCACTGCTGCAGTAATTAAATATCTTAAAGAAAAACCTAAACCTAACCGTGATGCGAGTGATATGGATGCAATAGACTTAATCTTTTCGGGATATGCCAAGACAGTAAAGACGTTTTCACCCAAACAAGCTCATACGTTAACCATGAAGGAAATGTACCATTCACACCATTTATTATTAATCAACCATATGCCTCGCCATACGCCCAAAATTCCCAATCCAGACAGTCAAGTGAAATAAACTACCAGAAACAGCAGAGTGGCATGGCATCATCATCGCTTCTTAATTATGTGAATAATTACGATCCAAGTGGATGTATGACTGATTAATAAAATAAATATTTCCTAAACGAAGTAATATTGTCGATTATTTCTAACCTTAAAGCAATAGCTAAGCGTTCCTCCGGAGTTATAGCTTCACGGTAGTTGGTGTCGTTTTTGCATATGTCTTCTTTGATAAAACTTAATATTTTATCAAAGCAATTAGGCATCATCCTGAAATAAATGTAGAATCTCTTCTCATCTGCACGCAACTGTGGCATTAAAGTATGGTATTCGCCATGTGTTTTACGAAGTTTATTAATTTCATGGACCCATTTTCTTTTCCTTTTATTTCTGAAATGAACTTTAGGTGTTTTGGAAATTAAAAACAAGGAAACAATAACATACTTACCTATTTTCTTCCTGTTCGGCCAAGGCTAATAATAACAGAGCTTCTTCTTCCTCAGAGGAACTCATTGTAGTATCCACACGCGAATATCGCGAGATAATCGCGTTTTGGTTTGACCTGACAATTTCGCTACCGCGCCGCTAGCGGATTTTCCGCTGCGGAAATTTCGCGACGCAAAAGTTCCGCGTCGGTCTGGGGGATCCTGAAAACGTTCTTCTACAGTGGTAGTAGCACGCGGTCGCCCTTGCTCTGGTCGCCTGTCATGTTCGTTAGTTTCTCTGAACTGCTGGATGACCCGAGAAGTGGTTGTGTAGTTCTCCCCAAGCCTGCCAGCGATAGTTCGGAAAGAATACCCTTCTTCGTACAAAGGACATTTGGTTGAAGTAGATAGCGCACTACTTTTCTTTCATCGCAATTCGCAACATTAATAATTGGTACGTTAATTTCTTGGAGCAGTGTAAATGTTCAATGTGGGTAAGCGATAAGGCATTCAGTAAACATGCCATTGCGAAAAATGTACGAAATATTTTCATACAGTTTAAGGCGACAGGGTGGTCATGGAAAACAATTAAATCTACAGTGGTGCGAAAAAGTCCTATATCATCAAAGTGTGTAACTGTTTTTTGGAGTTTAAGGTAACTGTTTGATGTAATTCCTGAAAATAGGTTTAATAACTTATCATGTCATAAGAGTATATTGTTACTGTAATAGTGTAATTCCTTAGGAAAATTGAAATATACACAATTAATGAGATAATTTGAAATTACTCTTTTCCCATTTAAAACTCATTTGTAGGAAAAACATATTTAGTACATTTATACGAGATATACACGTAATAAAAGTAGTATCATATCCTTGCAGAAGAAACAGATCGAATTATCCGACGAAAAGTGGTATGCAATCATTTTCTGTCATAACGCAGGAGCTTCCATCCGTGAATTCGCTTATAAAGTAAGAAATCAATCAACCATCGTTCGATTAATTAGAAAGTGCTGACAGGAGTCTCAATTCCACAGAACTGACTAAATTATGGACGACAGCCAAAACTGTGACTTTCTGTACATTTACTGCCAGAAAACCATTGCATTCTGGACACTGAGGATGTACAGCACGCAAAAACCGCTGCATTTGAGAAACAAAGACTCAGCCGTTTGCGATGGGCAAAGGAACATCGTCACTGGATACCAGAACATTTAGCAAAGGTACTATTCAGTGATTGTTCTACCTTTAGTATCAATAATTACGCTGGAAATACGTTCGTCAGAAGGTTTTCTTGAGAACACACTATCGCTAAGATGAGTATACTTCCAATAGATCACCTAACCTCTGTTATGGTATGAGGGTGCACGTCTACTGAAGGTGTTGGTTGACTGCATATCGTCTCTGGGATGATGAATGCTATACAATACATTGAGGTACGACAGAATGTTTAATGGGGAAGAAGAGGAAAAGTTTATATTCCAGGATGACAATGGACCGTGCCCGTGACACAGACCAAAAGTTTTTTAATATAGAATATTGAACAATAAACACAAGATAATGGATTAACCAGCATAATAACCAGACCACAACCCCAGCGAAAACTTGTGACAAAGGATAGCTAACATCAACATCTTTTCAAAGACAGCACTGGCAAAAAAGAAATTAATCGAAGACGTTATCAATGTCTGATTTCATTGCATCTCCAAGAAGGTACTTAGAAAACTGATAAATTACATCCCAAATAGATGAAAATTAATCATCCAATAAACTTAATACTTTTCTCTCACAACCACCCTTTACCGCAAATAAATATTGATCAAACAGTATAATAAAACCTTTATTTGTAAAATATTAACACGGAGGTCACATGAAAGTCTAACATTAAAGTATGTTAATCATTTCGTTAGAACCAGTGTATAATCATATTCATTCTCCTTCTGAATGTCCACTCTTTTGGGTGCTGAATTATAAACCAAAACTTCAAACCGTTTCGGCGACAGTTCGTTTCCTTCTGCTCTGAAGTAGAATCCATCAAATGCTTCACGGGAAACAACTACTTTTCCAATTCTCTCTCCACTATCATCATTTGCTCTTCCAATAATGAGGGGATGAGATCCTTCATGTCCTGCAACTACCAAATTCGTGTTTCCTCCCAAGACAGAATAAATACTATCATGGGCATGCACTCGGACCCAGGTAAAATTTTCCGGAGAATTAGTGCAAAGAATCTGCAAAGACAGAGTTTATTTATTTGAATGGATATGCGGTTTAGGCATATACAGTATGGCCATTAAAATATGTTTATTTGATTTTGGTTACATTTCGAAATGTTGCAGATATAACATAAAAAAATCGGTTGTAAGCTTTTATCCAATTAACTATATTTACATTCCTATTATATGTATGAATTGTAATAGTGAAAATTTTTTATTCTTTAGATTTCGATGGATATACACGTTTTGGGCCGCCAGGGACAAAAAAAGGTATTTACAAAATACCAATCGACGTGTACGCGGGGGGCACCGATTTTCAGATATTTGGCTACAATAGTGAAAGTTCAATGGGTTAAATTTGTTCTGGATGCTATTCCAAACCTGCAGTTAAACATGTTTTTCTTTTGGTGTTGTTTCAGAGTAACCAATTTTCAGAATTGTAACAAAAAATTTTGTAGTGCGTCTGAATTCATACCAAACATTTTTATCCAAACCTGTAGCCTAAAAATTACCAACGCAAACATTTTTTGAAAATTTCTACTATAAGGCAAGTTTATTGAAAAGCCCATTTGAAATAAACTTTAGGGTTGTGAGAAGCCCCAGCAGATAATTATGATAGATATACAGATAGCTAAAGCCAATACAATTATGAAAATTCCATAAATTTTGAAAAAAAACATTTTTTATTTTGTTAAAGTGTAGAGATATGCAACACTATCTATTTGAAATAAGACAGTAGGGGTCATTTTTGACGAATACGGTATGTTTTTATATGCACAAGAAAAACCTAAAATATTTTTTGTATGAATAAATAGGGAAAATATACCGAAAATTGGAAATGATGACAGTGAAGGGATTGAAGTTTCTAGTAACTCTTCACAGGAAAATTCTCCCATGTTGTTAGTCTAAACGCAACTTTTAGTAAGTTTAAAAGCCGCAACTATTCATTCGCTCTGTGGTTTGTAAATTTAAGTAGCAAATATGTTTTGATAAATACTTTGACTTCCACACAAGACACTAGTCGACATTGGAAGCATCATGTTGATAAAATGGAAGTAGACCGTTGGGCAAACTCGACAAAAAATTAAAGACCAAACACACGGAGACCCTCTTTTTGACCACCCATGAAATGGCACGAATACTGAATATGAGACAACTAAAACTGCAGGAAGTCCTCGTCTTTTCTGATTTCAGACTTTGTAACGTTTGTTTAGTTTGCCACTTCATATGAATTGCAGTCTTATTTTAATTGCCGCTCGTAGTCGATTACTATGTTTTATTGGTCACCATTTCGGAACTTAAAGGAAGGCTGACGAGTATGTTTAGTCTATAGCGCGATCGAAAACAGTTTTTAGAATCCTTTGTCTGCAGAATGGCCCTGAAAATCTTACGCTCCCCGGAAGTTCCATGGTAGATTTTGTTCTAGAATGATTACGTTTGGTGAGAGACTTTACAGCCGTGGGGAAAGCAGTCAGCCTGAGCCTCGGCAGGTGAACGCTTGTGGTTTTAAGCGGAAGTTTTTGGCAGCTCCTCTGCCAGAATAAGTTACTTTGCGGGCATACTATCAATACAATTATCAATATGTCCTTCTGGAATTTGATGCCACAGTACCGGCAATACATCCCTCATTTGTTTCACAGTAGTAAGTTTTGGATTATGATCAGCCAGCCGTCTCTGCAAAAGATCCCATGCTTGCTCGATGGGGTTGAGGTCTGGAAATAGCGGAGAAAGAGCAAGATGGTTTATTTCCTCATCTCGCAGCATCTCTAAAACAACCCGAGCACGATGCGGCTTGGTGTTGTCACCAAGAAAACCAAAATATTCCCGTCCAACAGCGTTTTGACGGTTCAGAACGTGGTCCATGAAGGTCCAAGGATGTCATCCCTCAGCTGTTGCACAGTAGTAGGCCTTGGATTATGATGATCCAGCTGTTTCTGCAGGAGGCCCCATGCGTAATCGATGAAGTTGACGTCTGAAGATAGCGGAGGATGGTTTATTTCCTCCTCTGAAAACATCTCGAAAACAACCCCAGCACGATGCGGGCTTGCGTTGTCGTGAAGAAAAACAAAATATTCCCGTCCAACAGCGTTGCGACGGTTCAGAACATGGTCCATAATGATCTCTTGGGCATAACGTTGGCCCATGAGCGTACAATTAAAGATATGGAGGTCATTATGCCACCTTAAAGAAATTCCAGCCTATACCATAGTACCACCACCACCCAAGCAACGACTGGTTGAGTATACTGAGGTAAGGTACGATGTCCGGCACTACCATATACTATTTGGCGTCGGCTGTGACGGTGCCGCTTCTTGAAGCCTACGTCTTGACCATATCATCCGGTGTTTTTATTGAGCCACAGTTCTCGCAGGACACCTCAGGGGGCAGTATGAGGTAAGTCCTATTTTAAACAAACGATTTCTCACTTTGGTCGAAGACTAGAGTTCT
>JABXWE010023386.1:0-10650 GCA_014611495.1 Limonius californicus | reverse complement strand
AGCTCATAAATTCCCCGCTATTGGAAGTTTTGGAATAGAAGACCTCAGCCAAGCCCAAAACCAAGATCCAGTGTGCTGTTACCCAAGCAACTACAAATGTTTACTTCATTAAATGCTTTTGATAATGACATATTGTATGTCGAAATACGTATAAAGCAAAAATAAAAATAAATACCTGTTGAAATTGCCTTTTATTGTTATTAATAGATAAAGTATGAATTTCAACGAAGTAAGGCAGCAAACAATTAACAAATTAAGTTTACTATTTACAAAATTATTAGTATATGATTTAATGTATAAAGTAAGCGCTAACAGGAAAATTTCTGTAATACATATTCATGTTATTCTATGCAAGGCCTTGAGTGTAATAATAGGTGTTTATTTTCATTTACGAAAGTTCCACATATATATAACAGATCGATTCCGAATCGCTTACCGTTAAAATGTATTCCTATGTACGTCAAAGTGTATCACATAACCTCGAAATGTGATTGTTGCTGTTGTCATTTATAAGTGACATTATGACTGTCAATTGTAACATATGCGCTAAGCCATACCTTAATAAAACTTTCAAAGCCTGCTAGAGTTTTTTTTTTAATGAACATACTGTAGTTCATTAATTATTATAACAATATTGTTCCTACACATTTATGTATGCAGGGTGTCAGACAACCCTACCGTGTCATTTTTGTTGTTATAGTACCTTGCAAAATGATAAGGTAAATTCTTGAATCGTCTTGGTGTGCGTAGTGGGTACCAACAGTAGTAGCTGTTTGCGCTTTAATACCGTAAATAACCAATTATATTTTTAAGGGGCTACTAAAGTGCCTCAAAATTAGCGTTTTTTATTGTCACCGTTATTTTGCGACTTTTTAACTTGCGGTTTCTAATAACTTGTAGGTAACTTATCCAAGATTGAAATAAGGTGAAAATTTCCTGAAAGAAATCACAAGAATTTGTGATAAAAAATTGCCAAAAGTAGTGCAAACATACGGCAAAATCAACCTACATTTACAACGTATGTGGAAATTTTTTCACCGTATTACAAACTACTATCCTTGAAGAACATAATGCACACAACCACAATCTCAAGATTTATTTCATTTTCTCACAACCAGAACAATGACGAGACTGTTACTAATTTACTTTATTGTCTTTTATACGTATTGTCTTTCACATTGGCTGCAATTCGTTTTCCACCGTTCACGTAAAGGACTCTAAGGCCCGTGGCAAACAGAAACGAATATAATGGTTTGTTGATGTTAAAAGTTACATTGAAGTTTTGGTTGCCTAGTCGCTTTAGGATTCCCTTAAGCACAGTTAAGCGGAATCATGAACAGCACGTAAATATCTTTAATTGTAGTGGGTGTTGTACGGAAGCGCCAAATCCGAGGCTAAACCCGTATGGATATTTTTTAAGAATAAGAAGTCCTCTTTCAACTGAGGATTCTTCTTATTACTTTTGTCAATATCATTTTTGTTAGAGGTTTTGCGATAGTTGTGGCAAATTCTTGTATGTTCTCGACTGTTGTGAATAGCTGTTGCAACGTTTATTCCAATCAATTGCAGTATATTTTTTAGCGATGATTTTTTCTCCGTTCTTTGCCATGCTCCTATTTTTCCATTATTAATTGTGGAAATGTATATTTATTACTTTATGGTACGAAGCCAGCCTTTTAAGTTTTTACAAACGACCAGTAGGTGGCGCTATAGAGATGTGTCATTACTATTTTATTAAAATTTAACATTTATTATTGTGAAAACAGTGGCAGCTTAGAAATTGACCGAGTACCTAGTTTGTTTACAGTGAGCGTTTAAAAAAAAGCATTTTTGTGAAAAAATGGTAATTTACGTGAAGGATTTCGTTGGATGAATTTTTAAGATTTTTACAACAATGCATAGAATCGCTTCGTTCAACTTTTGGTAATGAAGCGCCGTCAGAAAAGACTGTGTACAATTGGTTTGCTGAATTTCGTCGTGGTCGTGCATCCGTCTGTGCTGAATTTCGTGAAGGTCGACCAAAATCGGTTGTTATTCCAAAAAACATCGATTCTGTGCGCAACATGATTGAAGAAGATCGGCATATGCCTTCGGTGAGATAGAAGCATCCTTAGGCATATCGAAGACTGCAGTACATTTGATATTGCATGAACATTTAGTTGTAAAAAAATCTGTTCCCGATGAGTTCCGCATAATTTGATCGAAGCTCAGAAAATGTAAATTGGTGTAAGGAAATGCTCAAAAAATTCGACCGAGGAACTGCAAAATCCGTATACAACATCGCAAAGGTGACGAAACTTAGATATATTCGTATGAAGCGGAAACTAAGCAACAATCAACTGTTTGGTTGTTCCAAGTTGAACCGAATCCCACAAAAGTTGTTTGTTCATGAAGCACTTCTACCAAATGATCGCTTGTTTCTTCGGTTGTACTGGACATGGCGCAACCATTCCTTTAGAGGATCGAAGAACAGTTAACGCTGAATGTTATACAACAATTTGTTTGCTAGAAGTGATCGAAGAAATCAGGAAAAAAACCGAAAACGTCGCATCATTCTTCATCATGACAATGCCAGCTCTCTACACAGCACGTCAAACAATTGATTATTTGAAGGAGGAAAACATCGAATGAATGTCCCATTGCCCGTATTCACCTGATTTATCGCCTAACAACTTCTTTGTGTTCCCGAATGGTAAACAAACATGCGTGGACTGCGATTTTCATCACCTCAAGAAGCTATTGAAACCTTCAAAAGCCATGTTTTTGAGATACCAACTTCAGAATGGAAAAAATGTTTCGAGAATTCGTTTGAACGCATGCAAAAGTGTATAAATCTTAAGGTAGCAAATAAAGCAGTAAAACAGTTTTTTCAAAAACTTAAAAGGCTGCCCTCGTATGTTGGCCACATATGCCGTTTTGCGCTGTTTTACAATTCTCATTCATTTTTGTCCTTTATACACTTCGCTGTTGGTTGTGTGACGTATAGAATATTTTCAACATTCTGAGGTAGATCCATATCTCGAACGCATTCAGCTTATTTATCATTTGGATATTCAAAGTTCATGACTTTACTCTATATAAATAGTACTAGTAGTAGTATATATTATTTTAGTATTCTTCAGCGTTCATATCACAAAATTATTGAATATTATGGTTAATCAATGCATTCTTTCGTCACAAATGTTTGTATACTGCCTGATGCTTTAGTTAGTCACAAGAAATTAGATGAGACAGTTTTATCGCGCTTCAGTGAATAGCTTATGAAAGTATATGATATTAAATTATAGGAAGTTAATTTAAAATACATGCATAGTTTTCTACTTTATATATTGTACTTTACCATATAATTTGCATTAAAACAGGTGATTTATTTTGCTTAATTGTTTCAGCTGTCATGGATTACTTAGAACGATTTGCAAAAAGAATACGAGAAATAAGCAAATCCACAACGAAAGTGGGCACAGATGGCTTAGAAAGTGAAACACAATATAAAGAACGATGGCGCTCTATATATGTGATATATTTTACAATGTTTCTTATATCGCTTGGATTCAGCATTATCGTAACAGGAGTCTGGCCATATTTAGATAAGGTAAGAATATGAATTTCATATCCGACGTATTAGTGCGTATATACAGGGTTGCCCAAGTTTAATGGTATGTATAAATTATGTTGTTGATGGCTTTAGAAGGCGCTATTGTCATACTATGGCAATCAGTCATCCAGTATATCTATTTTTGATGAAAGCTTAAAGAGGCACATTTTATTCTCATGTATATTAAACACGTATCATTTGTCTTAGACGTAGGTATTTAGAAATATTGTAAATAATGATTAAATATGTAACTGAAAATTTTAATCTGGGTCATAGTGATGGATCCACGTTTCGTCTATAGTAACAAACCGATCCAAAAAGTTTGAGGAATCTTCTACAAAACGGCGGCAGATTTCCTTTGACGTTGTCAATCGAACGGGCTTCTGATCAACGTTCAAGCATCTTGGAATCCATTTGGCCGAAAGCCTTCTCATACGCAAGTCGTGATGAATGATGTGACACAAACGTTCATAGGAAATGTGCAATGCTTTTGCAATACTCTTAATCCCAATACGTCGATCTTCTAAAATCGTATCATGACAGAATCAATGTTTTCCGGAGTGGTCACAGAAATTGGTCTTCCAGGGCGGTGCTCATCTTTCACATCTGATCTTCCTCTTTTATATTCCGCAAACCAGGTTCCTATCATATCAGCAAAAATTTGTTTGCCCGATAACCCTTTCAAAAATAAATACTTAATAACTGACCGAAACTCGATTTTTTCAAATTCTATCTTTTTTTCAGACGTGCTGTTTTCAAAAATCTACAGTTTGATCACCGTTCAACTTACGGATGCCAAACTTTGATAACTTATTTATAAACTTAGTTGTAACCGTAGCAACCATATTCACTTTTCTTTACTAGAAACTTTCCAGGCTAACTAGATATCAATACCCCCTCGTATCTAATATAAATTACGTGGTTGATTTTTAAAGTTAAACAAGTAGTAAGGCAATTAAATCATATCCGTACTACGCTTTCTAACATCTGAATTGCAGTATATTTTTATGACTTATTAGCAAAATACACATCAGTTTCATTTGTATAGTTTTCTAATGACATATGCTTGCATTTCAATTGTATAATGTGAAGTTTGTTTATGTGGCCAAATTCAAAGTAAGTGGTTGATATTAGCAGGATCGTGCAGTAACACTATATTATTTTCTCAGTCAATTAACATTTTCTGTAAACGTGGACCGCTTGGTTTCTCTAATTCGACATTTAGGGGCTTGCAGTGGCGGCTCGTGAGTTAAGAAGGAGGGTGGGCACAAGAAAAAACTTACCTATTTTTTGTACATAAAATCCATTCTCCTATTTTTCATGCTGGAAAAGACCTCTGTGACTTTGTTGTCAAAATCCGGGATAGACTGGACGAACTTCTTTTCTACTGATAGGACCGTCAATGCGTTCAGTCGATCTTTTTGCACACAATTAACTTCCATCATTGAAAAAACGTCACTTTCGTCTTTGAATTCAAACGCGCGATTGCGCGAAAACAGCGCTCCAAAGTGCAAATTCATCGTTGACTTTAAATGGGGAACAATCTGCTCGGTGCCCCATTCGCCTGGTATATCGCATATAGCGAAGATAACCGATAGGCAACCGAATCATCCTCTAAATAGGTACAAATCAGAGCGTTCCCCGGAACATAGTTTTGAGCGTGTTAGCCGCGCCTTTGGTGCGGAAGGAAAATTTGATACCGTCGTTAAAATAATGAAATTAAAATAATGCACTGAATTACATGCGAATTTCTTTCTGTGTTTATCTTGGTGGTTGGGTGGGCACGTGCCCTTGTGCCCTTTAGTACAAGCCGCCACTGGGGGCTTGTATTATCAATTGCCATTAAAAAACAATTCAAATGCCATAATCTTAAATGTTCTATAATTGATTTTAAATATCTAGTTTTGTTACATAATTGTACATTTAAATATTAATGATATTTATAAATGGCAGGAAAATGTACTATGCAGTAACGAGGTTTTTTAAATAATTGGTTAGGAAACAGCATCGATAGTTATTAAACACCAACGAGGTTTATAAAATAGCAGTATTTGTTCAATATGTAAAATTTTAAATATATTCTTCTATTTTTTTTATTTATTGTTCTAATATACAGGGTGTCTCAGAAAGAATGGGCCAGCGTTTAGTCATAGATTCTTTAGGTAAAAATAAACAGAATAAACCTAATATACCTTATGCAGAAAGTCCTTCATTAAGAAGTTATAGGGCCTTAAAGTTCAAGTTTTTATTTTTATTGTACTTTCCACAAATCTAAAGATATTTCATTGAAATTTGGTACACATACGTAACATTATGTAGTACAGTCACAGAATTATTTTCATTAACCAGACTTGACCGTAAGAGGCACTTAACCTACCACTGAAATTTTATATTAGCTTATGTTATTAATAGAACATTATAAAATTTTATGTTATTTTCTGCAAGAAAATTAAAAAGTACAAAAATAAGGTACTCTTAGTTCATACACGTAAAGGCAACCCTTTGCCTTAAAATGCTTGTCCCAAGTTTTGGGCTGTCGTTACGATATGCAATTATCAGGTACCCATGATCGCAAAAACAATGGGCAGTGCTTGTGATCTACAGTAAAGAACAATGCTAAGTCAATTAAATACTTTGGTGTTATAGAAATAGTATTTTTAATTTCTGTTTTGTTTAGGAAAATGCCTCGATATTCGTTATGTCGAGGCATTTTCGTATATAATATAATACAATTTCTATAACACCAAAGTATTTAATTGACTTCGCATTGTTCTTTACTGTAGGTCACAAGCACTACCCATTGTTTTTGCGATCATGGCTACCTGATAATTGCACTTCGTAACGACAACCCAAAACTTGGGACAAGCATTTTAAGGCAAACGGTTGCCTCTGCGCGTATGAACTAAGAGTGCCTTATTTTTGTATTTTTTAATTCTCTTTCAGAAAATAAAATTTTAAAACTTTCTACTAATAACAAAGCTAGAGCTAAAATAAAATTTCGGTGGTAGGTTAAGTGCCTCTTACGGTCAAGTCTGGTTAATGAAAATAATTCTGTCACTGTATTGCATAATGATAAGTATGTGTACCAAATTTCAAAGAAATATCTTTAGATTTGTGGAAATTACAATAAAAAGAAAAAATAAAAAATTGAACTTTAAGGCCCTATAACTTCTTAAGGAAGGACTTTCTGCCTAAGGTATATTAGGTTTAATCGGTCTATTTTTACCTAAAGAATCTATGACTAAACGCTGGCCCATTCTTTCTGAGACAGACACCCTGTATATTAAATTGCCATAACAGTGATTTTAGTTTGGTGCCTCATAAATGTTTAGTATGCTTTTTGTAGCCACATTCCCCTAGACTTCCCTATTACTTGTAAAACCTTAATTAAAAGAGATGGCATCTATTAATGTGACGTCCAGACGCCTATGTGCATCATCAAATTTTTAGGTAGCAGAGCTGAGTAATACAAACATTACTCACAATTACTCACTTATTTCATAAAATTTAAAACTTTGTTATATTTACTCTTTCATTTATGGTATATTGTTAAATAAAATCTAGTGACCTAGTAATAATTTGTTATTGTGCATTTTTAACAATAAAACAGTATTACATTTTTGGCCAACTATGTCAATGGTATACTTACTCCCTTTATAAAAAAAATTATAAAACGAATTTCTTATCTGCAAACAGAAATGAGTAATGGGAAGGGAACTAATTAAAATAAGTTTTTATTTAAATGTCCGGTAACAGTTCGAAAGGGGTGAAATAAAAAAAGTTATGAATAGTTTTCTTCTAGGGTTATCATGAGCAAAGTTATACATCGAAGTTGTGCAATTGTGGTGATTTAGTTGTGTTAATGTTCGTACTCAACATTTAAAGTTTTCCTATTTCTTTCAGTTGGACCCCAGCGCTGGAAAAGAATTTATGGGATATGTAGTCGCTGCAAATCCCTTTGGTCAAATGTTATTTTCGCCATTAGTTGGTTGGTGGGCAAATAAATTGGGATCAATACGAATTCCGCTATTAGTTTCATTAGCTGTCTTTACAATATCCAGTGGAATTTATTCATCACTTGAACTTTTCGAGGATTATAGAAAATACTGGATGTTATGGAGTCGATTTCTAGTAGGAGTTAGTTCAGGTAAGCCAATTATTTTCAAAGTTATTGTTGTTAAAACATGCAATAATATGAACAATAAAAATAAATGTGCATGAATGTGAGATTGGTGACATGCCTATTTAAACTTTAGAATACCATGTGATTTTATAAACAATTAACAATTCATGTGGAAACCTTTATAAATAACGTGGAAATTGTTAAAATCAGTATACAACTTGTCGCCAAAACTACTTTAAGCAATACATTAAAATGTATATATTTTTTGAAAATCCTATCGTAAAATAATTACCTACTGTCAAAAATGAGACTAAAAGAATATTTCATAATTATTGATCATTCTGATGAAGTTAAACCAGAAATATAGTGAATGTTAACTTTAAGATTAACTGAAGTAAGCTATAGGCTAAACTCAGGTGCACAAGTAGGTACAGTCATGAGACACAGAAATGGTAAAATTTTAACTCATGCGTTAATAGTGTTTTCGTGAACAAATGTTGTTGCTTGGGCCAATCTACTCCCTCTCTCCACGGCACTACAGTCCCATCTGGACCTGGGCCTCCCGTATTTTTCGCTTCCATTCTTCCCTGTTCTGTGCACTAATCTTCCAGTTTTTGGTGTTAAGTAATTGCTATGCATCCTCTTCTATGCTATCGGACCATCTTTGTCTTGGACAACCTCTGGTTCTTCTGCCTTCCATTTGTCCATTATCTATTTTCTTTGGTATTCTGCGATCGTCCATTCGTTCTACATGTCCAGCCCATTTCAGTCTTAGCAGTTTTACAAATTCGACTATGTTTCCTTCTTATACAGTTGTCTCAATTTAAAATTGTACCTTATTTTCCACAGGCCGTCTTCTTGTATTGGACCGAAAATTCTTCGTAGTATGCGTCTTTCAAAGTATGTTACCACCGGTCTTATTATAGTTTTGTATATCTTTAATTTGGTTATCCTTGTTACATATGATACTTTAAAGATTGACATTAATGAGAAATATGTTCTGCTCCCGGGTGTAACGCGTAGTTAAATTTCTTGCATAATCTTGTTTTCACTATTTATTTGAGCTCCCAGATTCTTGAATTGTTGTACTACTTCAAAATGTTTGTTCTCTATTGTAAAATTTTGACCTATTTTTCTTAGAGGTTTTACTGTTAACATCTTTCTCTTCTGTTCGTTGATCTGTAGTACTATCCCAAAGGATAGCTTTCCAATCTAACCGAAGCCCTTGGTTTGCGTTCGCTCGAAAATCTGGCTTGGATTGGGCAGAATTTGTCACCCTTCAGTCGTTGGTAACAGTTCGATGTCTGTAGACGTCTTCCATTCCATTACTTCATTTTGTTGACTAACGCGTAATACGGCGTCTAATGCTAGGAATTGGACCATATCCACTACGAAGGCAGAAATAGAAGTAAGGTGGACGATGTAATAACAAGAATAAGTACTATGAAATGAAGATGGGCAGGACATGTGGCGAGGCAAGATGATATAAGATGGGCGAAGCGAGTGATATAATGGCGATTACGTAATAAAGGTCTAAGACGCCCACAACGTGGATGGTGAGACGATATTAAGGAAAAGGCAGGCAAAAGATGGTGCCAAATTGCACAGGACAAAGTAGAATGGAAACGACAAGGGGATGCTTATGTCCAGGAGTGGACCAAACGGGGTTGAGGAAGAAAAACATAGTACGTCTACGAATTGCTTCCAAGTATGCTCGGAGGTTGCTTGCTTTGTGTTTGAACTACGGTCTGTATGTGGCTTTAGAGTTTGTTTTCAAACTTTCGTTCTTTATGCCAGTAACACTATTAGCAGTTCGTGCTCTTATGTATTGCTTTTATACGGTTGTATAGTTGTAATAGGACTTTCCTGAGAAGACAACATTAATTTTCTTTAAAACGGTCCCATGGCAAGAAATCCGGTTTGGTTTGGCGAATAAAAATTCAAAACAAAAAATTTGCATGAAGTGCGTGTTTAACAGTAATTATGTTAATGAAATAGAAATCTTCTGGGTGTATCGCCGTTGATTGACCTTCGCCAGCTTTCACGTGAACAAATGCAGTTATAAAAATAAATTAAATGATACCCATAAAATTTAACTAGTTGCAAAAAAACATCGTGAAAACGTGATTCTTTGACTCTTTCTGAGATCTGTAACTGTATTGGGAATCGCTTTCGGACTATGAACTTTTCTTCTGTTGCGAAACCCACGTTTATTTAAATGCACCTTTTTACAAATCATTCGTATGTTAATTTTACTTGTGATGTTGACGTTTTATATAATTTCTTCAAAAAGTAGCTGGCTACGCTATTCTTATTATAAAGCTAGCTATTTTAGCTACTTTAGATACTTTTCGAATAAATTTAATTTTTTGATTTGAGGATGACGGTGCAGGATGTGAAGGATTCAATTTTATTACTAAGACCTCTGGATTTTTCATTACGTTTATTATTCGCAGTTATTACTTCTGCGAGTTTTGTAAGCCTAATGCTGATTGTAACTTTAATGCTGTGTATTGTTTCTAAGCTAGGCAGCCTACGGAAAATTGTATTAATGATGATAGCTTCAAGAAATTCTTTTTAACTTTTCTTAATATTCTTAAACGAAAATATTTTCTCGCTATTACAGTCAAATTTATGTAGAGCAAAAATAGCTTTCGATTTTCCACAAGCGCTATTGTTTTTTCTGCATTTTGCAATTGCTACCATAGGCAAATAAACACCTAGACCTCTCACGGCTTGTATTCATATTTTTGATAGTACTGGGGGCAGAGCTAAAGATGTCGCTCCCGTCGGCTACACGCTACGAAATACGTCTGAATTTCTCCACGAACTGAGAGAGAAGTCCATTGTCCTGGAGGTCTTTTCTAATGCGGCTTATTCTTCGGTGTTTATTTGCTTACGTTCTTACAACCCAAGAGATTTATGATTCACC
>JABXWE010023385.1:0-30262 GCA_014611495.1 Limonius californicus | reverse complement strand
GAAGGCCGTTCCAAAAGAAGCCTTCCAGAAATGCTTCCAAACATGGAATCACCGTTGGGATAAGTGCATCGCTAGCCAAGGAGAGTACTTTGAAGGTGATTAATTTAAATTTGATGTAACCTTATTATTTCGTTCGTAATAAAATTCATTCACCGTATTTTTTGATCAGACCTCGTATATATATATATATACATATTGTGATGGATCTTATTTAGCCAATTTGTTTAAAATCATTTTTTTTTTTATTTTAAAAAAGGATACTCGTGCATGGTGTCTTGTCATGGGAGTCGGTTTTCTTTTTGTAAAATAAATTAGGGCAGGCCTTAATACAGTTGACTACTATTCTGGTTTGAGTAACTCTGCGAAACACGTATTCGATGATAAACCTACAATAAGAAGAATTTATGGTCAACATCATGTTATTAAGGAGATTGAGGATTAAATGCATGTACAGGAATACGAGATGGAAACAAGCTGTAGTTCAATATGAATAAATTTTGAAACATAATAAAGAAAATGCAGATATTTAAAAGAAGAAATATTAGAAGAATGAAGCTAGTATTTTGTTTTAAGTGTTAGTGTAATCGGGGACAAAGGACGTAATGTGGCTGTGAAATTTTATACATTTTAAAAAATTTATATTGTAATTATATAGATTTATGTCTCATTGATTAACGATAGCACATTTGATATTTTTTTAACTTGGGATTGCCTAGGGGTTGTTTATATTATGAGTTGTTAAAAAAATAATAAGGGTGAGAAGATTTTAAAAATTTATAAAAATCTGTTTAAGATAAGATTTTCTACGTAATTGGCTGTAATCAGTATATGAAAGTAAATCATATGCAATGTTTGGTTGTAAAGAGAATAAACTTACATGAAATTAGAATTGTCTTTATCTGAAAGAAGAATTGGATCCTTCAGCCTGTACAACTTTGTGTTGGACCGTGGGGTTTGCCTGTCCTGTGCTATTATAAATTATTGTGACCACATCTGTCAAGTTCAGGAGTCTAATAAGAAGGACACGTTGTAAAGGTATTACAAAATTTACTCATCTACTCTTCCACTGAGCCTACGGATAAATATGAAATACACCACGAGTTCATGAAGCTGTGCTAGAATAATGTAGATTACCAGCTCGAATACGTAAATCAACTGTTATAACTTGGTGTATTTTTTTGACATTACTTAAAACTGAATTGAAGTTAGCAAATGTATTAAGGCGATTTTTGTATAAGTAAATTTTCCTACGGTATGAACCTACTAACTGAGATATAGATTTCACATGCTCGAGCTACCGTGGTTGTTTAGAGGAAAATAATTTTGGGGGCAAATCATTTCTAAATTTGTCACCTGGCGCCCAATTATCATTAATAAAGTAGCAAGTCAAATTTACTATATTAGTAAAATAGCAATTACAGTTAAAGTGGTATAAATGTTTATAAAATGACATAAGCTGATTTTTTTTTGTATGTCACTATTATAACAAAATGACGCTGCCAACTTGTGGCTATTTGTTTGGCCCGAACGTATTATAACAATATATATAACTTTTCATACAGAAGTCATGAACGGTGTGGTTTGTGTACTGATAGAAGTAAATTGCTAGTTTGTTGCACGATCGTCCTAGTAACGTTGTATGCGTTTAATAAAATAAATATACACGCTGCTTTTATCCCAAGCAACAATTATCCATAAAAATTAGAATAATGTCTGTTCAAAGTTAATTGCAAGTTGCAATAGTTAACTAAAAAATCGAAGAAGGTCAGACTTGTATACAGTTCAACTTATTTTTCTTGTTGCTTAATGCGGAAATACAGTTTGTGTAGACAAGTTTTAATTTGAAGGTTTAAAATTAAAAATGTGATGACATTACAGTAGTTCATCTGCCCCTACGAGCGATGTGCAATTATTTTTAGTAAACTTTTTATAGATTTTTTTACTTTTCTCTGTGTGGTATTATGTAAATGTAAACCATGTGGTCGAGGTATGACAACCTTGCATCATCAAAAAGTATAGCAGGGGTCACCGGCCGATGTTTTTGCTAAAACATTTAAACTTTTTTAGGCTACGCTTACAATCATTGCATATCTTTTAGTAATACGGACGCGAGTCCTCTGGAGACATTAATTTTACTGTACGTTGGTATTGAAACATTTGTCATGCAAATTAAATTTAACTCAAAGTAGAGACCATATCATGCATGTTACGTAATACGTCAGTGCTAACTCGATGTTTTTTGGACAGTTAATTTAACCAAGAAGTTGCAACATTTATTGTTAATAAATATGTATACCCCACTTTGTTCTTCGCATATTTCTGCGTGCTTTTCAGAAGCTTCTCAAGTAAAAACATTATTGTTAATAAAATTAAAATACACACAATTAAGAAACGCAATACTTAAATAGTATAGTCGACAAATAGATGAACACATAAATTACTAGATTTTTCTAAAATATTTAACAAAACTGTTAGAAGAGCAAAAGGGAGCAAGAAAATCAAGCTGGCAGAGTTAAACAAAGAGACGAACACTAAATAAATAAACTTACTCAAGAATTCATACATCAGGTATATTAATTTTTCAGCTTGCTTCCCAGTTTTTAACAAAATAAATCAACAAAAAAAAAAAAGGGGGGGGGGGGTTATAAGGAGAGATAAAGAGATCAGCAACAAACAATATATGAGCTGGTGATGTACGCTGAATACATAAATCTTGAAATATTTCTATTCTTTATATAATTTACCCCATGAAGTTTAATCAACGCCAAAGACGTAGTTGGGAATTAAAAATCCTTTAGATTTATCCCATACAAATATGACCAACACCAGAAGTCTTATTAAAAATTATTTTTGTATTCAATTTCCAGAAACCGTTTCATCTTGTTGGAAAAGTCCATGCCGATACACATGAGGTACTATTACAATCTGTTAAAAATGATTGGTATAAAACTTCAAATAACGGAGATATCAAACTGATTGGTCTTAGCAGGCTAACACTCTGTATATATTGTTACTAGACTACATTGAACACCCTTCCCCAGAAGCCTTAATTAAACACCTACGTTATGTAAGAAGGCTCTGGTTCGTGATACTAAGTAGCTGAGGAAAGGAGAATGAAACACAATGGGATTAATAGTTATTTTTTTGTGATAACTTAGTACCTAATAGCTTTCAGTAAGTTCGAGTAACGTTAAATTAACAGTGACAAGTTATGCGATTGACCCTTAGAAAAGGACCTTTAGTCTGTCTCACCCAGGAATAAGTCCCCCAGTAAGGTTGCTCTTGGCTGTTCCCTAAGCACAAGGCGCAGTGTTTGCTGTGCACCTCTGAATGGGCGCTCTAGTCCTTGGATTACCTTATTAGTTCTAATAATAGTTGCCCCTTAATAATCATTATCACCCAATTTGTATTTTCACGTCAAGGTAATGTTAAATTAAACGTGGCAAATGACCAAGTAGAGATTTACCATTGAAACTATTCTTGTGGAGCGGGTGGTTTATAATGCCGTTCTAACATCCCAGTTGCTCATAGGCTGTTCCGTAAGCACGAGGGGCAATTTTTGCTGTATACCACTGGAATTGCTCCCTATAGCTTTAGGCACCTTTATCAGGTCTATTCATGGTTATATATGTAGAATCAAAACATTATTTAAGTGCCGTCAAATTATAGAACTATACATGCCTCAAATTTGGATATTAATTATGGGATAAATGCAATAACTTATTGGACAGAACTGTTACATAAAATATAATTTAGAAATTACATACACAAAAATAATACATCTCAAAGTAATGCTAAACACCGCGCTGAAAGCGAAAGTGAAAATCGATAAAATTAAACTCTTTGTGTTGTATCGTATCAAAAACGTGGACGACCTCTTACCTACTGTCATTTGGGGTTTGTACTAATATATACTATAGACCAGTGTGAACTTACAGGTTAACATGTGCTCCGAATAAAAGAAGTGCAAGACAATTCATATGTAACAAGGTTTTACCACTACACTTAAAAGCGGATTCTGCGTATATAGGCAACACACCCAAAACCTGAATAACGGTGGTGGTTGTCAAACCAAACGGATTTCAGAAACACTCGCTGACTAGATCCACGAGCAAACTTTAATTTTCTCTAAGCAATTTAAGTATACTTAGCTAATCGCCAACCAAGCGTTCCGGAAGGTAAACAAAAATTTAAGAAACCTTGTAAATAATTATAACAGCATTTACAAAAAAGCAAACGACGAGAGCGAGGGAAGAATAGGCAAAGCAAATTTGGATATAAGAAGCGCATACAATATACAGAGAAACATTAGGGGAAGGTGTTGTACCTTGGGACACATTTAACAAATTTCAGAAATATATACTTACCACACATTTATTGAAACATGAATACTGACCATTAGATTAGGGTGCTTAGACATTGTCCTAGACAAACAAATTTTTTCAAAATTACGAAGCTTTACAAATACACAATTTAAAAAAGTGTATATTGTCTCGAGGTACAACAATGTAGTGTACATGCTAGCATAGTCAAGAAAAATAACAGTAGAGATAAATAAATGAAATTTTCTTCAAAAATTGCCAGTATTTCTTAACAGTATATGTACTAGTATAGTATATATGTATTATTGTATTAAAACTTTGTTTATACAGGCTTTTACTACTAGTACCCAAGATTGTAGACCGAAAAGTCTAAATTAGAACATATTTGGAATATTCGCCTTCCACTGCCCCCCTCACATTTGGGAAAGGGTAGTTTTTTTACTATATCACTTTGACAAATATCATACTTCTCACATTCACTTTTTACAAACTTGTTGTCACCATGTTTTTTGTAATACATTACTGCATATTCGTCACGGTCGGCATAACATTTCAAGATCTCGGCAAAATAATGACGAACCAACTTTTTTCCAGCGATGTTTACGAGTACAAAATCTCCGCTTGAAATGTCATCCGTAGTGGGAATATTATCTTCATCGTCATCACCATCAATAAAATTTTCATCGTCGCTACTCGAGTCATTCAATATCATTTTGATATCATCATCTTCTTCTAAGCTTTCTACAATTTTCCGTTTCACAGCTTGTTTATTACATTATAATTCCTCCGACGTTTTTGAGACATTTCTTCAATTTCATTCCTTTCTGGAGTCCATGTAAGAACACGAGTTTTCCGCAATTCCCCAATCCACCAAGATTGTTTCCAGTAGTGAGGCCGGCAATTGCACTTGTTGAGGTGGATGCCGGATTCTCATTATTAGGTTCAGTGAGAACTGCACTTGATAAGGTGGATGCTTGATTTGTATTATCAGGTTCAGTCACTTCAGTAATAGGCCTGTCGGTAATGAAACAACCCAAAAATTCCTCTTTGCCAAAAATGCCGTCATTGAAAGGGCATATTCCCGTAGATTCAAAACCCTTTGTAATATTATGGTGAGTAAAAGCCTTTGGATAAGCCATACCGATTATCTCAGAGATTTGATATAACGTAACTGGCTTGCCAGCATTATTTAAGAGCGAGATATTTACTGCTTAATTGTAAAATGTCTTGTATAGCCCAAAGACTAACATCTAAGGGCTGGAGTCAATGAGAAGTATGTGGGGGGAATGTCAGTAATTCTGTACCATTATCCCTGGCCAAGTCAATTAGAGGAAGTGAAATGTGGGTCTCGTGGTTATCGAATATAATAAGAACAGGATTTTCTTTAGACGGTCTCACGTGTTTGATAAAATGTTGCATGTATTCTAAGAGATGGAGCTCCATGAAGCATATGCTCCTTAAAATGTACACGTGGGAAAATCAACATCGGTGGAATATGATATCATCCATTTGCACTGATGGCTGCTATCATTGTAACATTGAATCCACGTTCTGCTGATGTCATACTACCCAACTGTTTAACTCCTTTTGGACCCACAATTTTTGGTGGTTTCTGTACATTGCTATTAGCCGTTTCATCTATGTTATAGATCTGCCTCGATTTAAATTTACGTTTTTCTAAACACTATCTAAGATTCTTAAAAAAGTCTGACACGTTACTTTTGTTGAAGGTAATAGATCGAGCAAGACTAGTCGCTTCTGGTGTTATTAAGGAGACTGTGTAGACTGCCTCTTCATGAACCATCTTAACCACTGCTTCCCCACACTTTTAGTTTCCCGCCAGTTTTGTGACATAGTTTTATTATTGCGTTCTGCATATTGAAAAGCCAATGACATTACTGCTTTTTTTGTTAGACCATATTGATATTTTGCTACCAGTTTTAAATAGTCTGCTAATTCTGATTCTTCAGCTTCCGAGGAAACTTGTTTCACTGCATTAGTTCCAGAAAATGCAAATTCCTCGTTTCCACTTTCTCTGTGCGAATGTAAGTGACGTAAAAAGGGTTGATTTTGAGATACCAAAAACTGACTGGCAGTTCCTTATTCTGGACTGCTTCAACTGCATTTTTTAAGACATCCCTTGATACTGGTTCTCTTTTTTCGCCTGTCTTGCTACGTGGCATTTTCTAAAAACATACACATTCAATTAAACACCTATCTTAAGGTACTCTTAACATTCAATTGCAATTAATCACAGCTGCTTGTACCTTGGGACGTCCCAAGGTACACGCACATCAGTGTCCCAAGTTACAAGAAATTGCAGTCATCTACAAAACCATCAACAAACATTCAACACAACCCCTGATTTTTCAGGTGAATATGGGATCACAATAATAAATAACTGCACTTACCAGCTGTTGAAACAAATTGTCAGCCAAACTCGTTTTAAAAACATAATTCTTAAAATGTGCTGAAGGCAGTAAAAAATTTTGAATAGCACAAAATAAACAATTCTCTATAAAAACACAAGTAACCGCCATTGATCAGTGGAACTACATTGCCATGTTGAAAAGGTATCCTGCTAAAGTTTTATAAGGTATGTAGAGCTGCTGGATCGTAGATGTCGGCAGTGGAGTCAATGGCTCAAGGTACATGCATCCCAAGGTACATGCGTCCCAAGGTACAACACCTTCCCCTAACATTAAAAGACTAATAGATGAGCAACACGAAGATACCAGAGAGAGAAGAAGAGAAAGAAAGCCAGAGAAAGAAACAGTGGGGGAGAGAGAGAGAGAGGCAAACATGTAAGTTATATAAAATAAACATTACGGAAGGGAGGCATGTAACAATGATGAAAGAGAAGAGAGAAGGGCGGAGGTAATAAGGTGGAAAGCAAAAACTAGAAACGACAGGGAAAAGATAAAAGTGATATATGGGGTGAGAAAGAGACAGACAGAGAGAGACCAGTGATAAAAGAGAGTAGGGAGAGAAAGAGTAAGGAAAGCATATTCGTGTGTCCGTCTAAACACATATGTGGAGCCGGGGTAACAGGAAAACCACAACAAACATTATTTAACATCTAGGAACCCAAAACGTAACTTAAAAGTATCTTCAAGGGTGTGTATGTATATTTTGTGCGTGAATACGTGACCACCGTTAAGCGAGAACGGAAGTGAATTTCTTTTTGAAATGTAATTTTGCTATTAGAAGAGCCCTAATAGGAATTAAATGGATTTCTACCAAACACTCTAACTCTTTACATATTTGGAAGTTTGTCACTCAAGGTCGTTGTAAATTTTCGCAATATTTAGGTTTCGTGACCTACTTTCTATTTATTTTTGACATAAGAATTGCATTTTTGTACCATTAGAAAGAAATTTCTATTACATCTATTTCCCTTTTAGGTGAAACCTCATAAGTGCAACTTGTGTCCAAAGTCTTTTCCTACTCCTGGTGATCTAAAGTCGCACATGCATACACACAATGGATCCTGGCCGTTTCGTTGTTGTATATGTTATAGAGGATTTAGTAAAGCAACAAATTTAAAAAATCATCTAATTATACACACAGGTATGTAGATAACAGGAGACACCATTACTTCTACTAAAAATTTTAATTAATCTTTGTTTCCAGGTGAAAAACCGCATTCGTGTGTTATTTGCAGCAAACGGTTTGCATTGCCGTGCAATTTAAAAGCTCACTTCAAACTTCACCAGGAAGGTGTTTGGATTAACCAGAACGACATCGGTTTGTTTCCCGTGGAACAAAACATATGCACTAACCCAGAAAACAACACATTGATGTCAAATTATTTTCCGATGTTACATCACCAGAATGTATTGAAAACTTTGTTTCAGATTAATTATCCTAAGTTGTTTACCCTACATGCCCAAAATTATGTAGTACATTTACATTAACTTAAAGCATGTTGTAAAGTAAGTGCGATTGTATTTAAACTTTGTTAGGAAACTTTACTTCTGCTTCTAATGTTATTTAACTTGATCCGTTTAACAATAGACGTACGCAGTTACGAATAATTAATTTATTATGTTTTTATAACAGAACCTGTTCGATTATTCACTGGGTATTTAAAGAACTTATACGTTTTATAACAATTACTTTAAGTGTACTAGTAAGAAATATCATAATAGAGTTTCTGAGAAAGCTGTGAACTATTAAAATAATGAAATCATTCCACTGTTACATTTCCGGTTTGAGTTTGCCAAGCAATATCGTTTGCTCCTACATTTGTTGCACAAATCAAAACGAACATGTTTTCAATTACAAAAAATTAACTTCCCGTATTTGCTTCATAGCGTGAGCGTTTTAACTAGATCCAGACAGTAGTTTTAAAATTAATTATTGCCGTTTCATAGAATTTATTTTCGGATTTGTTAGTCATATTGTAACTTCTAACAAACCCAATTAAAAGCTCAGCATGTAAATATTTGCTAGAGCTATTTTACTTTTTGCTGTCATACTTTTCATACTAGCTTATAATATTACTTTCTTTCTTAAACCCTTAATTGGAAATTTCAAAAGACAACAATAACGCATCTAAATAATGAAGTAATACAAAATTAAAATTTTTTTGTGAGAAAATTAATTAAACAAAGCAGCATTTTGGTCCTCTGGTAATTGCAAACCATTGTTTGCAATCCCTTCAGCTGATTTTGACAGAACGGTCCCATCTTGTGTTCTAGTTTTGCAGATATTAAAAAAAGTAGAGATGAACTTCCTGAATAACATCATCAAGGGCATCCCATAATGGCTTAACGCAAGAGAAAAACGTTAATCCGGTATAACAAATGGTAACACGTGGGCAGCCTTTTAAGTTTTTACAAAAACTAGAAAAGAAAAGGGAAAGAGAAAGGCTTCAACAGCTTCTTGGGGTGATGACAATCGTTGCCCACGCATTTTTGTTTGACATTCGGGAACACAAAGAAGTCGTTAGGCGATAAATCAGGTGAATACGGGCAATGAGACATGAATTCGATGTTTTTCTCGTTCAAATAATCAATTGATTGACGTGCTGTGTGGGAGCTGGCATTTTTATGATAAAAAATGATGCAACGTTTTCTGTTGTTTTCCAGATGTCGCCGATGACTTCTGACAAACAAATTGTTGTATACCATTCAGCGTTAACTATTCTTCGATTCTCTAAAGGAATGGTTGCCACATAACCAGTATAACCGAAGAAATAAGGGATCATTTACTTGGAAGTGTTTCGTAAACGAACAACTTCTGTAAGATTCGGTTCATCTTGGAACACCCAAACAGTGGATTGTTTCTTAGTTTTCGGTTCATACGAATATATCCAAGTTTCATCATCTGTTACGATGTTGTATTTTGCAGTTGCTCGGTCGAATTTCTTGCGCATTTCCTTAGACCAATTAACAAGAGCCTTTTTTTGAGCTTCAGTCAAATTATGCGGAATACATTGGAAACAGATCTTTTTCACAGCTAAATATTCGTGCAAAATCCAATGTACTACAGTCTTCAATATGCCTAAGGATGCCTCTATCTCACTGTAAGTCACATGTCGATCTTCTTCAATTATGTTGCGCACAACATCGATGTTTTTTGGAATAACAACCGATTTTGGTCGACCTTCACGAAATTCATTACCGACGAACGCACGACGAAATTCTGCAAACCAAATGTACCTAAACAGTCTTTTCTGATGGTGCTTCGTTACCAAAAGTTTAACGAAGCGATTCTATGCATTGTTGTTGAGTTGGGCCTGTACGAAAACGTAAAAAATCATCCAACGAAAACCTTCTAGTGAAATTTCCATTTCGTCAAAATTGCTTTTTTTGAACGGTCCCTGTAAAAAAACTACTCGGTCAATTTCTAAGGTGCCACTGTTTTCACAATAACAAATGTCAACTCTTAATGACACATCCTAATATTGCGACCTAGTGATCGTTTGTAAAAACTTGAAAGGCTGCCCTCGTACATGATCAAGGTCTACTATACAGTTCTGCGGTATTGGATGACAGGCAATAACAACAATTTTACAGGAAGAGTTACACATGAAGAAATTGGCTATTCGTCGATAACAAACAAATTGACCAAATTCCAGACCTTCGAAATGTTGCAGCAACAAATATACCCCATCATTAAAAATAATATCAGGTGATGGGACCTTTATACCTTCTACGGTTTTCAAACTCAGCAAGGAAACTGTTTGTGGAAGTATGAAGTGCAATTTCATCAACACCAAAACGTTAAAGTTGAAAAAATTATATAAGCTGTCTTCTTCAGAAGCATAAGTTTGATCAAAACGATTAACTTAGAAGAATAGACAGTTGCCGTTAACTGGTATACCGCTCAATGTCTTCCTCAAGTTCGTCATCGATTACAAATTAAGGGCTAACGTTAAATCAGAACGATGCTTCCTTACATATTGCAAAAACGACAGTTGAAGTACAATCACATTATAACAAGAGAATACCCACCATATTTCCCAGATTTGATTACATGTAACAATTGATTACTTTTTAATTTAACAAACTTTCTATGTAGGTGTATATTTCTATTCGAAGAAGAAGTTAACTAAATAATGATGGGGTTTTCACAACATTCTCTTTGAATGTAACTGATATAATTATTTTCATATTTTATCAGTCTTCTCGAATCTGAAAATTCCATTATTTAGTGTGATGTTAACTTAGATGATTATACAAGCCAGTTTTTAAGGAGCTATTTTCCATTTGGATAACAAGCGATTGTTTTCATATAATCAGGTACTGTGTTTTGTCAATATTTATTTTTAAACTCTATTTTATTTTTTCAATTTCCCCTTTTCTTATCATATGAGATACCAGGGAAACTCAAATACTTATGTACCTAGCCGTTTTGAAAATATTGTGCCAAGTAGTATTAAAAGTTAATGTTGTAAAGCTTAAACATTGAAGTGTAATAAAATTCTTGATAAAAAAAGGTAACGGGTCAAAAACTATCTACGACAGGATGACGGTGGTCCATGGAAAAGAAGCTCTGTCTTATTACAAGGCTTAATTGTGGTAAACAATTTCGTTGGGGACGGGAATCCGTTGAAAATGACTCAAGATCGGACAGCCCTTCAGATACGACTACTGAAGAAATGTGCCTGAAAGTTGAGGCTATGGCGCTGGAGGATCAACGTTTGAAAGTTGCAACTATATCTTCAGAATTAGGAATTTATAACCGAAGCGTCGTGACCATTTTAGACGATAAACTAGGCTTGTGTAAGGTGTCAGCGCGGTTGATTCTAAGGCTCCTGATTCCCGAACATCGCATCTCCAACAAATGTGCGACCAGCATTTGTCCACTTCAGAAAAGAATTTCTATCGCGAATGGTAACTGATGACGAAACTTGGGATCATTACTGGGATATCGAGACGCAACAAGAATCCATGCACTGGGCCCATAAGGGTCCTCCACGTCCCAAGAAATGCCAAGTTAATGGGAAGTTATATGCCAAGAAGGATTTCACTAACTGGAGGAACTTATGGCAATACTTTACTACTTAAAAATCTAAGAATCGCCATTTGTGAAAAACGTCAACATTTCCTTCAGAAAAGCATCTTACTTTGGTATGGCAATGAACGAATCGCCAAGACTCGAAACGTGCCTGTTTTAGAGGAATGTGAATTCCAGGGAAAGGATTACCCACCTTATAGCTCAGCTATTGCACCATAAGATTTTTATCTGTTTAAAAAAACTAAAGAAATATTTACGAGGACGAAGATTTTATTCACATAACGAACTGAAACAGGCTGTCGCAGACTACTTCGCTGGTCAACCAAATGAATTTTTTTCTGAAGGTATAAACTATCTTCCGGGCAGATGGTGTTAGTGTGTTGATATAGATGGATATTATATTGAAAAATAAAATTATTAACATTTTTGTGTCTCTTTTGTTTTATGGTTAGGTAGATAAGTTTCTGAGTTCCCCACGTACATACATCGTGATGATCTACTACCACTAGCTGGCTATCGGCATACCATAATCTGTACAGATATTGGTCTATGACTTTGATACCCATTCTGGAGCACATTTATGCTATGTATTTAACACTGCCAAAATAAATATATACAGTGCTCGTCAAAAGTATGGAACATACCAAAAAAATTGACAAATATGATTTTTTGTCAAAATCCTGAAATAGTGGATTATCTTTTTTAAAAATGCACATTTGTATGTCAAAATCACTTTCCGACATTCGTATGTTCTTAAGTGACGACGGCTTCAATATTGTTAATGGCACCCCCTTTTTGTTCCTCCTTATTTTGATAGATCTCCTCACCAGTTAAATGGTGATACTCCTATAAAATAATTGGTGACCCACATAACAATTTTTTTACAAAACTGCACATAATGTACGAACATTTAGAATTTATTTATAATGGAATAAGATCACTATGCAAAAAATACCTAATGAAACTGTTCAAATTGTTCACCATTAATCAGTTGGCACTGACCAGTGCGTGTGTAAATACTTTGTATCGCACGTCCAATAATTTCTAATCCGATACTTTTCATTGAAAATGAATCCGAATCGTCTAAATGGTTTGGCCTACTAATGTCAACTCGCGATTTCATATGACCCCATACTAAGAAATCTAGTGGCGCTAAGTCAGGTGATCCTGCAGGCTACTCAAACGGTCCTCGGGTCCCAGGGAACATATCATCAAGAAACTGTTGGATTTGTACACCAAAATGGGGAGGAACTTAATCCTGTTGAAACCTAATGCTTGAGCATATTAGAATCTTCATGTTTGGGAAAAAGAATTACTACAGCTGGAAAATTCAAAACACCAAAAATCTAAATCTAAATAAATGTGGTGCAATATTTTATTTGAATTCTGTGAATATTTTTCTCAAAACGATTGTTATGTGGAGCACCAATTATTTTATATCACCATTTAACTAGAGAGGTGATCTATCAAAATAAGGAGGAACAAAAAGGGGTTCCATTAACAAAAATGAAGCCGTTATCACTTAAGAACATACGGATGTCGGAAAAAGTTTTTAACATACAAAAGTGCATTATTAAAAAAGAAAATCGACGTGTTTTAGAATTTTTACAAAAAATCAGTTGATTCGCTTTTATTTGGTATGTTCCACTGTATACGAGTCTAGGCCTAGGGGATAGACAGTATCTCTGTTTTAGGCCTTCACTAACTGAATCTATCTTTACTCATTTGCGTAAATCTCGCGAATGTAGCTAGCTTACAATATATTTGTTTAGCTTTGGTCTAATATTACAAATAACTTTTTATTGGGCCGCTGTTGTATGCTTCTATTTCTTAAATTCCAATTATTTATTTTTCTATTAGTTGTTTCTGAACAAAATCTTATCATTATTATCGTTTTATAATCGCTTCTTAATGATTTTGCTGTACAAATTTCCCACTAAACTCATGACAATTATCTCACAGTAATTGTTAGACTTCTTCTCATCTCTTTTTTTAAGAATTAAGATGTAAGCTAATTCCATATATGTGGAACATTGCCTTCTTCCATTAATCGTTGTTAAATATAGTTTTAATATTGCTAGGCGTATTTCCGGACCATATTTTATCCACCCAATGGAAAATTTTCCAGGTCCAGGTGCTTTTCCACTTTTTACTGGCTTTAAAGGTTTTCTATTTTTTGCGATAGTTTTCATTTTCCTCTAGTTCTAAGGTGAACTAATGCTTCCACGTGTATTCTGATCCTTGTTTCGTCAACAACTCTTTGCGATATACCTTTCCCATTCCTGTGTGCTAATAATTGCTACACTTGCCTTTTGTTTATAGTCCGTTTTCTCCCTTCTACGTCTCTAGATTTTAACTACTTGTGATGCATAGTTTTTTTTAGTTTAATTTTCGCCTCTTCTGTCCACAAAATGGTAATAGTACGTAAATGTGTTAACGGTATGGTTTATGTAAAACACACGTTTTGTTTTACATAGTCGACCTTTATCGAAAACGTTATTGATTGTACTAACATGGCCGCAAAAATAGAAAAAAAAAACATTCGCAATAACATGATCAAAATAGTTACCTATATCATTTAAATCTATTTTGTGTGCACAGGCAATATTTTTTCGCCTCAAAAAAGCGGCATAGAAATTTACAACACACGTCTGTGATTAATTCAGGATTATATGTGGACAGTTACTTATTTTGACATTTCAAATGTAATATATGTATAACTGCCAGAATATTATTAGAATGTTAAGTAAATTGGAAATAGTACATATCGCTTTTAGTATCTACGTTTTAAAAGTTGCTGAAAATGCTGTATGCTGTAGTTTCATTACATAATCTTTAACACTTCTATTGCAGCTGCCACATATAAATTCGTTTGTAGGAATGAGTATGACTTGAAATTTTCAAAGCCACGCTTATTTATATTTCTGTTTCATCGCCCGTTATATTGCCAGATATATTCGGTAGTGCGGAAGTACACCACTTATGCGTTTTATTTAGTTTGTTACAAAACGCCAATTGACTTCCACAAAGAAACATACGAGGATGATTCATCAATTATTGTCCCCAACATAGAAGGCATTGACTGATAAATGAATAATTTTTTTCCTAGAAACGTCAGTTGTTGACATTAATATGCGCCAAGTTGTAGGTGTTTGTCTTCTTTTTTATAGAAGTGATACATTTAATATTACCGTGGTGCTGCTGATTTTGTTGGAATGAAAAAAATCGAAATAAGGGCTGTGATAAAGTACATTCTTAAGAAGGGTTTGTCATCACAGGAAATTTATAATGACATTTCCGGAGTGTTGGGTGATTCTACCCCGTCAGATCAAGTAATTAAGAATTGGTGCCGGGATTTCAAATTAGGGAAGTCCTATTAACATGCACCGGGTGCTGGACCACCAAAAACTGTTGTCACTCAAGAAAATATTGGTTTGGTCCATGAAACAGTACCGAGTGATCGGAGAATTACGATCAAATGTATTGTTGAGACATATGGCTTTTCTGCTGGAAACATTGAGAAAATTTTCCAAGACGAATTGTATCTGAAAAAAGTCTGCGCACGATGGATTCCAAAAATGTTGTCATTTGATCAGAAGTGGGCCAGGTTTCTCACTGCTGCCAGCAATTTGAGATTAATAGGCACGAATTTGGATGGACTTTTGGAAAGATTTGTAACTGTTAATCACTTTGATTCAAAGTTAAAACAGTAGAGAATGGAATGGCGGCATCGTGGTTCCACGCCGTCATGAAAGTTCCGTGTGGCTTCATTGGTCGGAAAAAGTTAATGGCAACAGTGTCTTGAGATTCTGAGGAAGTTCTTCTTGTTGATTATTTACCTCATGGTCACACAATAACGGGATTCTATTACGGAAATCTCATAACAAACATTCGTAAGGCCATAAAGCATAAAGGCGTGGAAAATTGAAACGTGGCGTGCTGTTCCACCAAGACAACACTTCCGCTCACAAGAGCTGCTGGATTTGAGTTTTTAGAACAACCCCCATATTCGTCGGATCTATCTCCCAGTGACTTTCTCTTCGGAGAACTAATTTATCGGACGATGAAACGGTATTTAAGTTATTTGCTTCTATATCAGGGACAATATATGATAAACCACATCTTCGTCGTATATTAGTGATATGTTCCTACACACTATTAATTTTACATTAAATAATTCCGCTATCTCAAAGACTTTTCCTCAAAACGTTCACCACAAATATGATGTCCCACCACGTAAAAACTGTGCTTTATCGTTGAATTAGGAACATTAGCCATTTTTGGATACATACATGACTGTAGCGGGTTATCCACAAGAATGTTGTTAATTTATAGTCCCAACCATAAATTAATGTGTTGATTAAGTTTTGTTTCATTATCTTATCTCTGGAACATTGCTAATTTTCAAAATCATTAACTCCATACGACTTATAGCACATAATACAGAACGCTATTAAACATTTTTCTAGTCAGAAAACTTAGATATGAAATGTATACACATATGGCTTTCTAAATAAATTATCACCTTTTATCTACAAAATATAAGTTTTCTGCGACAAAAAATATGTTGTGAAAATCTCAATTTAAAAATAACACCAAAATTTCAAATGTTTTGGAACTTGGAGTTTGCTTTTCAAAATACAAGCAGTATAAGATTTTGCAACGTTGTACGAAAAGGGAAGTATATTAGAAATATTAATGTTAGTTCAAGTTAACAGGTGATCAGAATATATAAATAAATATGGATCACCTGCTATTTTTATGGAATAGATGCTGAGTACTAATTAATTCAAACCCCAAGAAATTTTTACAGATAAATAGAACTTTAAAATTGAAAAATACATTTAAAAACTCCTTCATATGGTCTATCTTCTAAGTGATCAGCCTCAAATTTCTTCTACTTTTCCTTGAATTATTATTTTTTCAAGGTTTCGCCTTGTGATACGCCCATAGTATTTTAGAATATTGCGGTTTATTATTTTCGATAACCGAACAGGAACTTGTATTTCATTTATTATAGACTGGTTGATATGGTGCTCTGTCCGCGATATTCTCCCCAACACCATAATTCAAACGCATCCATTAGTGTTTTAATTCTCAGCTTGATGGTCTAGGTCTCTGCTCTATAGGTGGCAATGGGAACATCATAGTCTCTTTGGTGATATTTCGATCTTTCCAAACTTTCTGTAATTTGATCATAGCAGATCTTCCCATTCATGGGCGTGTCTTATTTTCTTCTTCGCATCCGTCTTGTTGGTGACCATAGATCCCAAATATACGAAATTATTAACAACGTTTATGCTATCTATAAGCCCATGGTTAATTGGAGCAGTTTCTGGATTTTTTTCTGGGACTCTATCGAACACCCAAAGCCCAGTCTTGAGCTTCTTTCTTGTACTCTCTGTGTTCTTCCATTTCTTCGTGTCGATTAGTGGGTATGATCTGCGAACTTCAGGTTGATTATCGTTCTTCCTCTTATTTAATTCCTTATTTTTAGTTAGAATACAGTTTCAGAGTCGGCACTGTACGAGGGAGTATCGATATCTAGTTATTCTGGAAAGATTCTAGTAAATAAAAGTGAATATGGTTGCTATGGTTCCAACTATGATGTTTTATAAATAAGTTGTCAAAGTTTGAAATCCATAAGTTGAACGGTGATCAAACTGTGAATTTTTGAAAACAGCATGTCTGTGAAAAAGATAAAATTTGAAAAAATCGAGTTTCGGTCAGTTATTAAGTATTTATTTTGAAAGGGTTATCGGACAAAGAAATTATTACTGATATGATAGAAACCTTAGGTGTCCTCCATACGCCACTTTTCAAAACTTGGTTGCGGAATATAAAAGAGGAAGATCAGATGTGAAAGCTGAGCACCGCCCTGGAAGACCAATTTCTGTAACCACTTCGGAAAATATTGCTTCTGTCCATGATATGATTTTAGAAAATCGACGTATTGGGATTAAGAATATTGCAGAAGCATTGCAAATTTCCTATGAACGTCTGTGTCACATCATTCATCACGACTTGGGTATCAGAAAGCTTCCGGCCAATTGGATTCCAAGATGCTTGAACTTTGATCAGAAGCCCGTTCGATTGACAACGTCGAAGGAAATCTGCCGCCGTGTTGCAGAAGATTCCTCAAACTTGTTGGGGTTGGGTTGTTACTGTGGACGAAACGTGGATCCATCACTATGACCCAGAGACTAAAGAGCAATCCAAACAGCAGTGTTCGAAAATGGGCTGGCAAGATTCTTGCTTCAATTTTCTGGGACAAAGATGGGATAATTCTGATAGATTATTTGGAACGGGGTAGAACTATCATGAGAGCATATTATACCGAGTTTGTGACGCCTAGTTAATCGACGGCGACAACAAAAATAGTTTTATACACACAAATTATCGAAACATCAAATTTCTAAACAAGGTCCAGGTATCAAGGACAAGGGTTAGACTAGCTGCAGTCGAAGAAGGGTGGTTCGATGTAAGCCTAGGCGCCACCTGTTTAAAAAAATAACCCTTTCCTCCTCGAAGATAACTTTGGTAAACAGGAACCTTCCTGGATGCGAACTTACCTTGCTTGGTAATATTAAACTTATTTTTCGAGACAGAATGAAACACAATTGTAATAGACAGTTCCCAAAATCTAATGATCCGGAAAAATAATTAATCAATACAAGCCAAAAGTCTATATGTATGAAGCATAAAAAGCATAAAAAAATCGGGATCACAACCCCAAGTTATATACATGTACATAAATTCACATTCATGAATAAAATGAACGGACCACAGTACGTTACTCTCTCTCTGATTTAATTTTTTATATACAGAGCAGAACCCAAAATTTCTAGGGAAAACAATAATGCGTAGATCAGTATTTTAAATTAGGAAGCGTAAATCCACTTCTACAAAATTAAACAAACCACCGACTTCACGTCTAGAATCGACGATAATGCGAGGCCTCGTATACGCAAAACTAGATTAATTACCCAAAATAAATGGTATATGCGCACGGATAATTAAAATTTACGCAAAATTCCCCCTTTTGTTTGAACTTTAAATTAGAAATTTAATCTCGTAATCTGCAGACCATTTAACAAATTCTCAGTGTACAAAAAGTTATTTGAATATGAACAAGAATTTTTCCAAGTAAAATATTGAACTTAATACAAAAATTTTTCGACTATTTATTATATTCCAACATAAGTATGTCTACGCAATTAAACGAGTTGCAGTCATTCGTCTTTTGATAGTTCTCGAAATCCCGTGGACTTATCAACCCAACACAGGTAAGTTAAAAAGTTGGCTAACAGACCTTGAACGTAGATGTCTTTACACAATGGACTCTCTGCACGCACACCTGCTACGCCGACTGTCCCTGCACTGGAATTATCTGGCTCGCAGAATTTCCCACGTCGTTATAAATTCGATCAGTTTCCGGCTGTTTCCACTCTTCCGGCTGCAGTTTGATGCCTAAATAAATTCAACAGTCTTATAAAAGAAAAAAGTGGAATAAGGACCTTCCTAAGCTTACCATACGATGTTAAATTGGCAGAAGAAAAACTCTCCTAAGTGCACTATATTAGGATTTCTCCCTGGGAAAATCTTACTATCACACTACCGTGTTTAAGTTACCCCTAATCACTTGAAAATTCACAAATTGGAATAATCTTCCGAGTCGTAACGACCTTAATTAAAAATTCAAGTCTGCACTTCTTGAGAATAGAATACGTTCTAACTTAATCCAGCTGACTGCGGTCCGAGAATCGAAAATTCACGATCTATGCGCAGAACTCAATATGAGGACAATTTTTGAATTCGAAACTCGAAGTATGCCGTCCAAAACGCTGTAATGGGAATACACTTTTGATATACACTATGCGTCAGAAATCACACGTTACAAGTTGTTAACTAAATTACGTAAGAAAATTGTGGAAGAATGCCGCGGAAAACTTGCCAGAGGTGTGCTCTTTTTGCACGACAACGCTCCTTCTCACAAGTCATTGATTGCACTGCAAAAAATTGTTGAAATTGGGTTTGAATTGCTTGACCACCCGCCATATTCTTCGGATTTAGCACTCTCAGACTCAGATTTCCATTTGATTTGTTCATTTCCTATGTGTAAGTTGGCTTAGACGAAGTCGTTTGATGTTGAAGTTTTCAGACCGCAGGCTAGTTTGGTCTTGGTTCTCATTAATATGCAGATTTTGGAAGCATTTGTCAATCCTGTTTGGATTTTTTTTTATCTACAAACAATCTAAATTTTTATTGAAATATGTTTCTGCATATGTAAACATGTATTTTGGGGAAAGTTGGACATTTCCTGTGTGAAATTGATAAAACTATTTTGTGCTAGAGCATGCCAAGAACACTTTCCATTGATTTCAATAATCTTTTTAATTTAATCTGGTAAAAATAGGCAACTTGTAATATAAATAAATGTTAGTTTCCTTATGTAAGAGCTGATTTAACCCTTGTGGGATATCAAAATGTGCAGGAATTTTCCAGCTTGATATTTTAAAGTCAGATTTTGTGTTTCGTGAAATATAGGAAAGCTGTTTTAATAATTAAGATTTAATTTAATTTTGTAATTTTGTCCTTTTGATTGGCTGAAAAATCGGGAGATTTGATACAGATATGGTTGTATTGTCATGTTCATAAGCAACGCTCGCTAAAAACTCATTATTTCATCTTGTTGCCTAGCAACCAATGTAAAAAAGTTGAAGTTTGTTGATTTTTGGTGTTTGAGTAGCGATATAAATTGCAAAACAGAAGCACATTCTCTTTGCTATTTCGTAAACTTTATACATTTTATGTTAAATATGTGTTAATATCAATAATCCAATTATTTATTCCTGTTCGTGTAGCAGCGTTGTATTTCTGTGTCTTACTTGTGGATGGTAAGTGAATTTTAACTAAATACTAGCGAACTCCAGAATTGGCGTGGGGTAAGTTTATCTGTTTCTCAACAGTTTTCTGTTTTTAACTTCGAATGACGTTTATAATAATGTAATAATGTAGTCAAATGTGAAAATCCTTAGAATTGGAGGAAAAGTTTAACACCTTTTAATTAATTTCACTTCGATGGAAGTTATAATTACCCTTCGTCAGTAATTATTGGATAATTTAAACATGAACCTGACATACAACATGAGTCCTAATCTGATTTTCTACAAGAGGTTATAATTTTGATAAGTGCTGCGGTTCATGAATTACGCAAATTTTTTAACCTTGCACATTAACAAATAATGATAAATAACATTCAGAAGTCTGCTACTTACCCGTGAGAACTTATACATCGAAGAGATCACCAATTTTTCAAGGAATTCTACGATCAAGCTACAAATGTACCTTGGGAATTGCACCGGCGCGGCGGCGGCTGAAGCGTTAGTACAGTGTCAAGGTTGGTTGATTCCAAAAGTGTATTGATTGTTCAAACTTTGATAATTTGTTTCTTCTGTTATTGATATTTAGTAGATAAATTGTTAAAATTTAAAAAGGAAAGCACAGATAGATTGGCAATTTTTTTAATTTCGTTTATGTCATTTATTTTATTTTAATTCGGCCTGGCGTAATCCAGGATTGACCCTCGAGTCGGCTCCATGTCAGATGATGATGATGATGATGATATTTTCACTTTTTATTTCTTATATTGTGGCAAAACTTTTAAGGTCGAACGGCCTGATCATTTTGTCAAGATTTTAAAAGTTATATAATTCAAGTAAAGCAGCTAACATTTGTAAGGAGAATTTTATCTTTGGCGCCACAACGTGGTTAGTAAATTATAAAAGCCACATTACAAATGTATTTGATTAATATTATTTATAATTAATTTTTTACGGGGAAGCAGCAATACATTAAAAAAACATTTCTGTTATCCGGATACAGGATGTATCAATATTCAGATTCATGTTCTATAAGGCTAAGAAATACCCTGAAATAAATTAAATATCGTTATTCTCACATTTCCAAACGCACGCACGTCTAAAGAAAAGAATCTGCATTTATAATTCGATATTTTAACCAAATTATTGTTAATATTGTCTGTTGACTAATAATACTATATACTATCCTGCCAAATGGTTCCTTGATAAAATAAAACCGTTTGGGTAAACCATGACTCGATCAATTATGTTTTTGTTTAAATAGTACTTATAAATTAAAAGCGCAAGGTGGGTAACCCGTTTAACAGCAATTTTACGGATTTGCCTAATTTGCACCTTCAATTTACATTATAGCAAGATGACATACATTTATTAAGTCATGGATTACTCGAAACGGTTGAATTTTCGATCAATCGTTACTATTCCTGTATCTACTTCTACAAAGTACTCGATCTAGTAGTATTGCACCACATTAAATATAGAATAATAAATAGAAGTGTTTACAACAATAACGCACAACGATTTAATTTTGCAACATCATACAATGATATCGACGGAATGATAAACTGTTATTTGTATTTTAAAGTTGTTATGAATTCTGAAAATAATTTCAAGTAATTGAAATACAAGATATATGTACTGCTACACTAAATACATTAGCAAAACGCCGACACTGTCGGATTTTTTCTTCTTTTGTACAATTAAATGTTATCTTTTAGTCAAATTCTGCGTGGTAATCTGGTTCACATATTTGCCCTCCAGCAATCTGCGCTATATTTAGCTAACTTGTCAAAGGTTAATTTGAGTTCATACTAAAATCTTTTATACCAGCTGTTACACACAATTGAATGTCTTATTTTATTCGATGCCCTTCATTTAAATTTTCATGTTTACAGATATCCCATATCTATACTAATCTTAATTACTGAGTCAAATTAAACAATTATGGCATTTAAATCTGATGAAATATCGTAGGTTGTAAAATACATTAAGGGTGATTATACAGGGATGTTAAGTTCAGTAGTTATGAACTTCTAGAAACGATAACACTAATTACACACTTTCTTTTACTTGCTGCTTGTATGGATTTTTTTTAGTATTAGTCCGCAACATCCCATTGTTGGGCAAAAAAATTAGTTTTAAGAATAATCTTAGCATATAGTAAAGTATTTATATTTAAAACTTTCCTTATGTTTGTTAATTATCAATTGTTAAGAAATTTACTAACATTCTTCATTGTTTTGTTTTGATACTTTACATCTTTATAACATAATTGTACTTAAAGTGTAAAACGATAAAAATAGATATACCATGTAATTTTGCCTCAGAAGCGAGAGAAACTTAGTTTATCTGTCGTTACTTAATATTAAATATCTATTATAAAAATAATGACGAGAAACCAATAGTATACGAGGCTTGTTCAACTGAAACCCATCTTTAATCAACTTAGCCTTGAAAATAAATGCAATAATTCAAATGACGATTGTTAATGTTAGTAGTATTTGTAAGCAACACATTAATAAGTTTCTGGCGTTTGAATTTGATTCTGACTTTTAAAACTTCAATTTTTAAATGGCGTTTGTTGTTGAAAATCCGTCCAAGTTTGATCAGCGTGTGGTCTTGCAATTTTTATGCGCTGAAGGTGTGCAGAAATTGCAGATTCATATGCGAATGCAAGCTGTGTATGGAAATGCATGTATTGCGTACCCAACTGTGAAGGAATGGTGCCAAAAATTTTAGAATAGAAAAGAGGGAACTATGGATGAGTGGCGACCAGGTGCACGGTGTACTGCACTAACAGAAATTCAATGTGGCATATGTGAAAGGAAAAAATCGTCGAATTTCAATTAGAGAAATTTCAGAAATTGTTGGTGCGAGTGTAGGATCTGTCCATAGAATTGTTCGTAATCTGGGTTACAGCAAAGTTTGTTCGCAATGGATTCCTCGTCTCTAGTCTAATGAATAAAAATGCTTCCAAAATGGGCTTATCTCTGCAACACTTCACATACTATAGACAAAATGGTGATGAGTTTCTTCTGTCAATAGTTGCTGGTGACGAAACTTGGTGCCGTTACTACGAGCCATCAAGTAAGTTATCGTCGATGCAGTGGAAACATTCAAGTTCACCACTGCCCAATAAGTTTAAAGCACAACCTTCTGCAGGCAAGGTGATGTTAACATTTTTTTTCGACCATGAAGGACCCTTGTCGAGTTTAAGAAACCTGGATTAACCCTTTGTGTCCCTACGGGACTTGTAAGTCCCAGCGAGTTTCTTACAGGTTATTTTCACTACTAAAAGAGGTAACGCAACAGAGTTTTGACGGGACTTCAGAGTACACCCTACCTTACTGGTGAAATAAGGCTGAATATCTGCAGACGCCAGATGTCTAGTTTAGGACAATGATATCACACCAACCGCGTGGCGTTTTATGCAGTTGTTCGAAGTGCTTCTTTGAGTTCGTTTTGTGTGCTCCTAAATTAGATTGTGAATCTGGATTTGGTGAAATTATCAATAAAACAGTTTTAAGATTGAGAAAAAAACATAGTGAATTGCTACGGTGATAAATATTACTTGTTATACAGTAATTAATTTTACGGACTGATAAGTCCCGTCAGGTCTGAAGACATCTATAGGTAAGTAGGAACTATTAACACAAATTTTATTGAAATTAATAGTTTTTTTTTTCTTGATGCTATTACAGTAGACGCAAAAAACAAAAACCATGAATAATATTTTTTTAAACGATGAAGAACAATTAGCAGCTGCTGATAAGGCAGTATATAAACTGAAGGAGTTCCGTTTGGACAATAATTTTCAAACCGCCGAGGAAGAGAGTTCAGATGAAGAAGATGCAGTTCCAGATCAGAACTCCGAAATTTATCAAGTGGAACAATCAGATACACCTGAAGGAAGTAATATGCAAATAGTACCAAATGATAATGGTGAAGAGGAAGATTATGTACCCGAATCGGATGCAGATGTAAATACAACTACAACGAAAAAGCAGGGAAAGAAAGAAGTAGATAGAACGTGGAACAAAGCAAATGCAGCTTTGACAATTCCTGCATATTTTTTACCCGAAGGTCCTATAGAAGACCATTTCTTGCAGTGTCTGATTACTGATTACTTCTTAACAATGTTTGGTTCATCAACCATCTCTGACATTGTATACCAAAGCAATCTATATGCGACACAGAGGAACAAAATTCTGAATCTCAGAGAATACGAACTCCTTGTTTTTGTATAAATTTCTTTATCGGATACCATAAATTACCAAGCTATAAAAACTACTGGAGTTCAGCTGAAGACTTGGGTAGTGAAATAATAAAAAGGTGTATGCCTCGAAATAGATTCCAACAGATATTGTCGCTTTTACATCTGAATGACAACTCAACAATACCTGCAGATAATAAAGACAAAATATTCAAAATCCGGTCCTTGCTGAATAACCAATTTGATTTGTTGTCCAATAGCTATCGAGAACTTTCAGTAGATGAAAGCGTTTTTTATTCAAGGGATGATCAGCGATTAAACAATATAACCCCATGAAACCCCTAAAACGGGGGTATAAGTTGTAGTGTATCGCAAATAAACGGGTTATATAAATAAATTCGAAATGTACCAAGGGAAAGATGAAGTAACTGAAGAAAAATTTAGTTCCTATGGACTTGGAGAAAGCTACTGGCGGCAACACCGAAAAATATATTTCGAAAACTATTTTACGTCCGTTGATCTGCTCGAAAGACTAAAAACGGAAAAAACCTTAGCCTGCAGAACTATCAGAAATACTAGACGTGGCCTTCCAAAAAATCTTATCCCCGACAAAGGTATGACAAGGGGTGATACAGATTATAGGGTTTCCAATTTGGACTTATCGTTTTTCAAGTGGTTTGATAACATGTTACGGGTCAAACGAAGCTTTTCTACAGGGTGCGTCGGAATAAGTAATCTTAATACAAACCTGCAGAAGTTCCTCGCTTTAGCGCAGCAAAACGGCAGTTGCTCTCAGTAGCTCAGTCGAAGGAGGGGTGGTTCTCAAGAGTTTGCTCATAAGAGGGAAAGTAAAAGGTCGAAGTCTTATACAGGGTACGTCGAAGAAAGTATGGGCGCCACCTCTTCCTGTGTCAATGATACAGAGCCTTCGGGAAGAGGGCGAAAGCCTGCTATCTTACGGGATGTTCTAACTTACCTTCCTGGGTCTCTCTTTACATACAGGGTGTACAATAATAAGTCGCGATAAAGAATTATAAGCATATATTAAGTAATAAAGACAAGTTTTTGGACTGAAGGTCCGGATACAACAAAATGAGTAAATAAGGACCAGATTCGATCCACAGTATAGGCTAAAATTAATAGACAGAGTTTTCGGAGCGCCCTGAATGATTTTCTCTCCGGGACTGGCTTACGACATTTAGGCATTCAACTGCGTTTACCAGTATCCGTAGAGTTCACATAAAAACATGCACAAATACATTTTGACATTGATATTAAAATAATCAAGTGGAGTGGCATAAATATGGATTATGCAACTTAATGTTGCTTAGCACCAAATTGCAGGCATGAAATGTAGGTCGGACACCGAAGTCTTTGTTGCATCAAGAAAACGCACTGCGTTCTTTTGCACTGATAACATACAAGCGAGGTACAAAGTTGCTTTTACCTTGCACGTTGTAGAATTACCCAGGTAGGCTTTGAAGGGTTGTAGCCGTCAGGGGGAAGTAAGAGGATCGGTCAGCTAGGCGGGACTTCAGGCGTCGAGAACGGCACAGATGGGCTCAAGCGGCGGGCTACGCCGGGAGATTGTAGATGGGCCTTTATATCCGTTTGGAACGAGAAGAGAACACTCAGGGTTCTCTAACTTTTGCAATTGTCTATCGTGACTGGTTTAGATCCGACACTAACGGTCGTAATTCTGGTTCACAAGAACGAAAACGATACGGCACCAAAAATGTCACGAATAGGTTTGCACCCACAGTATATGTGCTTCTGCCTTTGGGTCCGCTAGCCGACTCGATACACATTTACGGCCTCGATGGATGTTGTTTTCGAGGGCCGGAGTCTGGCGGAGGTCTAAATGCCGACTGACTCGGGGAGGGAAAATTTGGCCGCTGCTGGGCGGACAGAATGCAACGCTGCAGTTTGGAAGCTTGTTCGAACATTTGCCTGCAGACATGACGTTGTAAAAACCAGAGTATTTGGAAGCATCGAGACAAAAGAAGCATTGTAAAGGGGAAAAACCGAGGTTAAATTCTTGATGCTGATTACAACAATCTTGGCGTCGATGAAACTTCAGAATTAAAACGTAGTTAGAATTATAGAATTACCAAAAATAGAATAGTGAATTAAATGAACATAACAAACAGAGTAGTTTATCTGCTATCAAATTGCCATGGAACTGAGGAGACCACAGTCACAAGACTGTAGAAGGATGGAACCTCGAACGCCGTTAACTGTCCCGACATAATTCCAGATTATAATCGCTACATGGGCGGTGTTGACCACGCTGACAGATTACGTCAGGCATATTGCGTTGATAGGCGCTCAAAAAAATTGTGGCATTGACTTTTTTTGGTCTTCTGGATGTAGTTTTTGTTAACAGCTATGTGGTTTATAAAAATCTGAATCCGGAGGAAACTATATCTTTGTTAGATTTCCGACGTGGGGTTAGTAGGGGTCTAATGAACTCATCTGTGGTTACAAGCTCAGCAAAGAAACGTCTACTATCAAACCGTTCCTCTCCATCTTCTCCGACTAGCTCTAGAGATAGTCTTGGGCTGTCGCCAAAACGGAGAAAATATAATTACAGCGTACCCAATGATGTAAGACTAGGAAACCGAGGTGCTCATTGGCCAATTTTCACTAGGGAACCAAAAAGATGTAAGCAGTGTTCGTCATTAGCAATAGAGTTTCGTCCTCACTCCAAGTGCATAGCGTGTGGGGTATATTTATGTATTAATGAAAAAAAGAACTGTTTTGCTATGTACCATGATATTTCGCAATAAAACTTTCAATCTTTGCCTGGTAATTTATTTACTCCCTGTAAAAACCTAATGCAACAAAATGCCTTTTCAGCCCTGATGGGACTAGAAAGTCCCACACAATTTAAGCTAGTGTTACCCAAAATACTCCAAAAATAAGATAAAATAAAAAAATTGGAGTTTTTTGATAAGCTAGGACACAAAGGGTTAAATATCAATGCAAATCTGTACAATGAAACTGTGAACAAGCTTCATCAAGCAATAAGACGGAAACGTCCAGGAAAACTTATGCGTGGGGTCATTTTGCTGCACGACAATGCTAGGCCTCATGTTGCTAATGTGGTAAAAAAAATCTTCAACAAAGAAATGGAGGGTTTTAGAGCATCCACCATATAGCCCGGATCTATCGCCTTGCGATTTCCATGTTTTTGGACTGCTGGCATTTTAAGTCTGACGCAGAAGTACAGATAGCCGTGGAAGACTTCTTGAATCAGCAGCCACAAGAATTTTATGAGCAGGGTATACGTCGGTTAGTAAAACAATGGGTGCCTTAACTGTGACGGTAATTATTTGTAATTAAATTGTTGAATAATTTTTTTATAAAGCAAAGATGGGTTTCAATTGAACACACCTCGTACAATAACAATAACACTAAAAACAATACGTACAAGAACCCAATAAGTAATATTAAAATATAACTGAGAGCTGTATTGGATTTTAAATTTATAATATAGAGATCGCATGAGAATGCCTATTTCCGTACAGTGTCTTTCAGCTCGTGTATCTATATCAAATCAATTGCAAATTGCTTGATCTCTGTAATAGTTACACATCTAGACTCGTTGAACGAAAGTTTTGATTGTTATTTCAGTGCAGCAATGAAAAGCTGCCAGAAAGTCACCTGGATTGTGAATTCATTTCGGAGTGATGATATGGCTACTGACGAAGAATAGATGAAGAACTAATCGATTTGTCCAAAGATATTTCATTGAAAATTAATTTTGACCAGTTTAAAACACGTATCCAACTCTTTTTGCTGCAGCTTGAAAAGTGCTACTTCCTTTTAACACTTCGTACATGCGTGAAGTTGGATGTTCGGCAATGATAGTACCTAATTAAAAACAAATTTGAAAATAAACTCCTATTATCAAATGCCTAGCGTCTGAAAACAACTCATATCAATGTGGACGTCAAAGATGTCATCAACAAAAATATAAAACAAGCCCATCCTTTATACTCATAATTATATATCTGATTAATAAATTTATATATTCGTTAAGTGTATTCAATAAGAAATTTAAAAGTGATAAAGCCATATTTTACATTTAACGGGGCATTAAATGGAAATGAAAAATGGAAATGGAATGGAGCATTACTTTTTAGTAGGTATTACAAACCAGTGGATCTTAAGAAATTACTGTTTTCGAAAGTGGGTCTCTGCCCATCAAAGTTGCGGTAGCCCAGCATTGGTGTATTTAGTGTAGCCTACATTATTAACTTTTTTTATTAGCCCGCGACGTCCCATTGTTGGGTAAGGGCCTCCTCATAGGGGGGGGGGGGTTGTTGATCTACTCTCCCATAGTGATCAATCCTCGTGGGAGAGAGGCGCCGCGTTAACGCAACCTTCGGGTCACCCCATTATTAACATACCCCCATATAATAAATGATTCAATGCATCACTAATTTCTTCTAGTCATTATATAGGGTGGAGATGATTGAATTCTTTATAATATAGACTTAGATCGTATTTACTTACTGTAGTAATCAATTGTTTCATTAATGATAAATATATAAGTATTTAACAAAAGAAAGACCCACTAGAAAAACCGTACAAGTGAAAAACAACAAAAATAGATAACAAAGTTTTATTTAATTCATTAATGTTCGAAATTGCTTCCATCCACTTCCGTGCATTTTCCAATACTTTTGAAAAAGTATATTATGTATAATTGACGTACAAGCTTCGATTATTCTATTTTGTAAATCATGATCATTTAATACCGGAGTTCAGTTTTTAATTGTACCCCAGAGAAAAAAACCTAGTGGAGTGATAACGCAAATTCTTGATGTCCATGGATGCACAGCTCCTCTTCCAATCCAATTTACTACAGATACATTATTTAAGTAATTCCCAACAATCCAATTGTAATGAGCAGAACAGCCATCACGTTGGTACCAATTTTTTTTTTGTACATTGAGTTCTATGTCATCCAGCAACGCGGTTAAAGTGTTATGTGGGAAATCCAAATAACGCTATCCACGTAAGTACTCATGGAAGGAGTGTGGTAGTCCAATAATATGGTTACATATTGTGGTGCTAGTTATGTATTTAGAATTCCCTGAATGGGTAATAGATAAAGTATATTATATTACGCTTCGTTTGAGCGTCATAGGAGTTGTAATTAAGGTTAGTTTTAAGTTAAGTTCTCAGTTCTGTTCTGAGATCCTCTTCACAAACATAGCTCCGACATAATTGTACTTTTTAAAATAAATCTTGTTTTTAAAAAGCCTTTTTGTCGTTAACAAAATAAAACTGGCGCAGTCGTACGGATTTAGGCCGTTTATTCAAAATCAATAAACGTGTGTTTCAACGCTTAAGCCTAAATTAAAAAC
>JABXWE010023384.1:0-32321 GCA_014611495.1 Limonius californicus | reverse complement strand
CTATCGGCGGCGCCCTAACGGCCGCGCCCTAGCGGCCGCGCCCAAATGTCCTAGACCGTAAGTGGTAACATTAAATTCGCACCTCGCCTCAGCTTAGAGGATAATCGCATTCAGTTAGTAGGTTCGCAAACGCTATTAATCAGTTACTAAATCAAAGATATGCAACCTTACGCCTAGCTACCAACATCACTACCCCTTGTAGACTGCCGTTGCTGATCCTTCTTAAGATTCTGCTACCCATTAATTTTTCCTCACATTTCAAGAAGCACCTTGCCTGCCCAGCTTTTCCTTCAAACCTTTATAATTCCTCCCAGCTTTTATAAGGCCGAGAGAAGCTACGTATATTTTAGTAAATATATATTTATTCAGCGAACATTTATGTAATATTCGCAGTGGGCAGAAACCATTGCCTAACATAGACAAACTATATTTTGTATTTTGTACGATTTGCATACTTCTTAGTTCTATTATTTTAATAACTCGGTTGAGCATATTAAATTTACAATCTTTCGTTTATTAGACATTCTAAAGTATTTGAAGGGTACAGATTTAAAGATTCTACACACTGCTTTGTAAGACTACTCACTGATAATTTTGTTTTCATTGCATTGTTTTTCCGCCAGAGAGAAGATTCAAAGTCACAGCAGTTCGCAAAGTTATTCCTCAACCAAATATGGCTCCGGTCTACGATCTAATAAATGGAAAAATTCTCAAAGAGCTACCTGTCACTGGTATAAAATACCTAACCCAGCTATTCAATGCAATCTTGCAAAATGGTTATTTCCTATCGCAATGGAAAGTGGTTCACATAATACTTATCTTAAAACCAGGTAAACCCCCCAACAATCCAAAATCTTATCGGCGGGTAATATTTGACATTTAGAGAAGAAAAATTGTAAAATGTAGTATCTTGGGATCTGTATTTTAGGTTGCCTATTTTTGGAATGGCAGGCTCGTACTCTCGTGTAAATCACCCTGTATACCGATAAAATTCTGTAAATCATTAATAACTTTACTAAAAATTATTAGAAGTAATGAAAAAGAAAATTTGAAAATATGTTGGAGAAAACTATATATAGGCTACCATATTCGGCTAGGCAACCGAAACCACACCTTAGGCAAACGGAAAGTCTATCAAAATATTAACAGAAACTGTAACTTCTTTGGATGCTGCAACAGTATTTAAGCATTCCTCCCAAAGATACGCTGGTGGTGCTGCAATTGAAAGTCTTTGGGTGTAAACGATAAACTTCAAGAATAACAAGGAAGCCGTAGTACTCGCTCTTTATGCGCAAGGATTCACATGCAGTACTCGATTCTGTAGATAGTATATTTTTTTTTCTGTTACTACCATGCCTGTAATACAGCATTTACTGAAATTTGAGTAGTATTCATAAAATGACCACTAGGCTATTCCGCTAACGGACAGTTCACTTCACAAGCGTGTGTATCAACATATTAATTAATATCATTAGGCAATTAATTTAAAGCAGTACGTGTAGTTCAAAAACATGTTATTCTGCCATTTATATTCAGGAGAATTAGTAAAATTTACCTAAAGACAAGTTAACAATATTCCTAATTTAATACTTACTCTAAATCAAATTTAATTTTTACGCCAATACATGCGTTATTAAGAAAAGGGCGAAGGGGATTTTAACCCCACAGTGATTTCAAGTCTGATTTTAAATCTTCATCCCTGGGAAATCTCGAATTGAACTGTAATATTCATACTGCCACTCAACGTTTGCCCACTGCTCCATAAATCTACATTAGCTTTGTTAGAGAACGAGTTTTATTCCGTTCTGTGCGTGTTTGTTATTGGGAGCACTCAGTAACACAATCTTTGCAAACAAAAAGGGAGCCTCTTGTTTACTTAATCAATTGCTAAATAGATTATCTTAAATAAGAAACATTTTATATAAATTAGTTATTTATTATTATATCATGATGGTAAGGGTTAAGTTGCAAGTGAGGCAGTTACCTGTTGTATTTGGATACTTTAAGTAGACCAGTTGAATATGCATATTTCAAACTTGCCAAAGTATAAAGGATTCGATGTATATTTATATAGAATATATCTCCAGAAATATGAGATAAACACCACTACCACTACCACTACCACTACCACTACCACTACCACTACCACTACCACTACTACTTCTACTACTACTACTACTACTACCAACTGTGGAAAACAAAATACGAAACTTACATTCATTTACAGTTCAAACTACAGAACGCCATCTTGCTGAAATCACACAAAGTTCAGACTGTTTTTTGAACCTTGAAAATTGAGTATCGTGATAAAACTTGTTCTGGGCCAAATAGCTTCAGGAAAGCACTAAACTTAACTATTAAATATCGTTACAAACTATATAATTTAATATAATTTTTGTTTAGTTATTTATTTATTAGGTTTCCGTTTTCCGATATTTACAACAAGAGAAAGTTACCCTCAAACTTCTGCATATAGAAAACTGTGATGTCATTTAGTGCCACTACGATTTCGAGAAATCTTTAAACTTCCACAGCCGCATTATTTTTCTTAAATTTGTTAATGTATTTCTACCAGGAAGATCTTTCAGGGTATCCATTTTCTGTGTTCGAAAAGTGGTTTACGCTGGTAAAAGATGAATTACATATTTCCATTACAACGTTTTTCCAAAGGTATTCAAATAACCCAACACTTCTTCATGTACAGGAGTTTGAGGTTAGTTTGTATATTTTGCCTATAATTGTTATTTTAACATGTTAAAATTTATCCGTTGAAATACCCCTTTATGTAGGTTAGTGTCTATACTCAGTACTGCTATTTTTATTATTTAATAAACTAACTCAACCTACATAATATTATTAATGGTTGGTGAGATACGAACTTCAGAGTGGAAAAAATGTTTCGAGAATTAGTTTGAACGTATACAAAGATGTATAAATCTTAAAGGCGAATATTTTGAAAAGCAATAAAACTGTTCCAAAAAAACTTTTTCTTTCCTCGTTTTTATAAAAACCTAAAAGGCTACCCTCGTAGTTTCATGTGCGTTTCAATAGATTGTTTCTATATAAAGAATATTTTAAATCAGATGACTATAAATATTCTTACTATTTTTCAAACAGCATACAGTATTAAAATATATTTACATAAACCAAAGGGCTCCACCCATACCATAAATCAGCCACCAGAACCAGTAGTGTGCAGATAATGAGATTTTTTGCGTACATTTCCCTGATTATAATACATAATTCCAGAGACTGTGAACAATTTAAGGTGTGAGGGATCGTCTCCTCTGTGCTGAGTTTGAGACATTCCAAGATTGCGCATAATTCAGGAATTTGTGGTTGATGTTCGTACAAGTAGATGAAGTTTCGGAGTTGCAGGGGATTGTATCCACCCTACTTGTTGCAGCAAATCATACATCGCGTAAACAATAAAATTAGATTAGTTCTGCAACGAAAATGATAAATTTACAATAAAAGTTTTCAAATAAAAAACACAATAAATCTTATTAATGATACAGTTGCGGATATTCTTTCATATATACATACTTGAATTTAATATAATCTAGAATATTACATTTAAGAAATATTTTTACAAAGTTTGACATGCCTGGCTCTATTATTTTGATTTAATGGAAGTTTATTTATGTTTTGAAAGTTTGCGAAGATATAAATTTTTATTTACTACATTATTCTTATTTAATTAAATTTCCGCAATTTATGTGTAACTCCCAGAGTTTACGGGGTACCGTAAATCTTGATATATTGCTACTAAGTTTCCTATTATTGAATTAAACGGACAAAACTTCTTAAGTTTAATCCATCAATCAGTCCTAGGGCAATTGGATTTCGTTATTTGGGCATTGTTAACTTAATGCTAAAGAGTATTACCACAATTATTATTAATTAATGCGCTTTCCAATATTGGAACTCCCGAAGAGTCACTTCTAAACTAAGCTGCCTGGCTGCTTGAGTCTATTATGATAAAATATTAGAACGTAAAGTAACGAAACATTTTTTGCCCTGATAAGTTTAGGTTATAGATTACTGATCCCAGAAACTGGACAAACAGTAGAAGAAAATAATAAATTTAGAAAAAATATGTTTATTATAACCGCTGACTATTAGATTATAATTATAGTGTAGAGCACCTGCTTACGTAATGGCAATAATTTTACAGATTATAGCAGATGTACAAGCTTGTAAACTAAATTAACGTGTGTTGTGAATATATTATAATTTGCGCCCACTTTAACAGCAGGTATTTTTACTGAATCTAATGGACGCCACCCAGACGAAAAAATTCATTCAATCATGACAGAATAATATCACCCAGATGACTTAGCCAGTTGATTGTCTAATTGATAATGTCCAAGTAACAATACCCAGTTGATAATCTATATAAAAATATATATCTACATATTGCTGTGTTGCTCTACTAATTAAATAAATCCTAATGGTTGTAATTATAATTATTAAATATCAAACTCTCCAACTTCGGCGTGAACGGTCCGGCAGCACGTGACAAATTACACTGACGAAAACTGTGATTCGGTGGTCTAAGTTTGTTAAACCAAATTAGTGTAGATGTATGTTCTTTGTTGTATCCAAATCTCGGCTACACAAAAGTAAATTCAGCTCTCAATAATTCTTTCCAATTAGGATACACCACTAAAGGTTCATAAAACTTGTATGAATAATTTTAAATTCCTAACCTCCAAATTGACTCGAAGAAAAATTCCGTATTTGAGTTTCTTCCTATAATTTAATTATCCTTATTTTAATAATATCAACTTCTGAAGCACTTTTCTTTTATTTATTTAATTATATTTAGTTATTTTTAATTATTTCTTGTAGATTGAAGTTTTCAACAACCGACATTGACGCTTTTGTCCACTAGTCTAAATGAATTATCGACCAGCCCTTGAACAGCTGAAATTCAATGAAACTAATGAACAACACCGGCACCAATTTTCTATTTTTCCACATATTGGAATTTTTCGGAAATTTTCACTAATTCTCCACCGTAAGTAATATGAAAACACTTTTTGAATGTTGTTAAACATTAACACAATCTTTTATTATCAAAACACTTAAATAAATGCACAAAATTTACAATTTTGCCGAGTTGCGGAAAGGCGTGCTTTTCGCTCCAAGATTTTATAGCAACTAACTTGTTTTTAAAGACAAAATTCGTCATTTCTTAGCGAGTTACCTAGGAACCCGATACATACAAACAAATTTTCTTGCGTCCCCAAAGGGCTCCAGCAATCAGAACAAAGCACTAAATAGACTGAATAATTAACACTTTTTTTTGGCCATAGACAACAGCACTCAATTGATAAACGACATTAATTTGATTAACTTTAGAAAAGATCACCTAGTTGATAATGTCCAGACAACTGCACCCAATTTTGACATCTTTAGATAACGACATATAGATTTAGCTAGTTGACCATTTCCAGATTAACATTTTTGCTTGATAATATCACGTGGTCGATTCGCTCTAAGCAAGTTAATAAGGTCCAGACAGAGGTATCTATCAAAATAAACGCCTTCCGTTCTTTAAAGTACCTAGCTGTTTGGTTATAGATAACAGCGTCCAACCAATAATGCCCAGATAATAACACCTTGTTGATCATGTTAAGAAAACGGGATCTTCTTGCTTGTTAGTATCGAATTGGTTTCCCAACGTTGAGAGCACCCAGATGATAATGACCACATACCGGCATCTAGTTGCTTGTTATCTAACAACATAGCTAGTTGACTGTTGACAAATTACGATATTACATTAACACTAGTAACTTGATGGCCATAGACAAAAGCATCCCACTGATAGCGACCGCATCATTATACTCAATTGATGATGTTAAGAAAGTGACATCTAGTTGATTCTTTGAAGAATACTACATACAGTTCCATATAACAATCAGGGGTTAACAGCATTTGGTTGACTTTCTAAACAAGAGCCCCCACTTGATAATATTAAGATAACGGCTCTTAATGGACCATGCCCATATAATGGCGTTTCGATGTCCGCTGCCAGATGAATGTCTACAAATGCTCAATTGATTGGTAAGAGTACCTACGGTGCCAACGACTGCATGGTTTAGCCAGTCGACTGTACAGAAACTATATGACAATCAGAATGCAACCGGATTCGGTTGTTTACCCATAGACATAACCAGTTAGTTGATAATGTCCAGGTAACAGTATCGAGTTGAAAATTATGCAGATGATAATATTTTAAGTTGCTCCATGCAGTTTGCAATATCATTATGTTGATGATGGCTAGCTATCTAGATTTAGTTAGCGGAAATTATGATAACCATTTCTCAACAAGATTCAGTTAATTATGTATACAGATAAGCAGCTGGGCGGCGCTCAAATGATTTATTCAGTTTATTATTTCCTGTTAATGACATCCAGCTGTTCACGATTTCTGTTTCTATAATTTGAATTTCAAGTTCATAATTCAACATCAACATATTTAAACCCCAATTAATATTTTATTCTTTCTTCCTTTAAATGTTTATTTCTGTAAAAGAAAAACTCACCTATGTATTTACTTATGTATTCGCAAACTTTGGTGTAATCTACTCCTGTCTTGCATTTTATAATCTGTCAGCTTCGGCGTGAACGGTCCGGCAGCACGTGATAAATTACACTGACGAAAACTGCGAATTCGTTGTGTAAGCTTGTTAAACCAAATTAGTGTAGTTAAATGTTGTATCCAAATCTCAGCTAGGCGTATGTAAATTCAGCTCTCAATACTTGTTTCCAGTCAGGATGCAACATTAATAGTTTATAAAACTTGTATGAATAATATTAGGGCCCTAATCTCCAAATTGACTCGAGGTAAAATTCCGTATTTGAGTTTCTTCTTTTAAGTTAATTATACTTATTTTAATATCAACTTCCGAAGCACTTTCTTTTCAGTCTCCAATATCATTATGCTGGTGATGGCTAGCTATCTAGATTTAGTTTGCCCGAAAGGACTTAGCCTGAAATTATGATATCCATTTCTCAATAAGATTCAGTTAATTATGTATACAGATAAGCAGCTAGGTGGTGCTCAAATAATTTATTCAGTTGGTTATTTTCTGTTAATGACATCCAGCTGTTCACAATTTCTGTTTCGATAATTTGAATTTCAGTTGTAACAATTAAGATGTTTACTTTTTTATTTCATATATCTGTTTCACTAGCTGAATGTCAGCACTCTAAATGGTTATTACTATTACTATATGCTATTACTATTTGACTGTCTTTACATGACCGCATGTAGTTTGCATCAGTGTTTAGTTGATTGGCTGTGCTAACAGTTAATTCCGCAACTATTTCTTAATATTATTATGATTATATGCTGTCTTTTAATTTCTTTGCGTTATTTGCCGCAGTTGTACAAAAGTGCACCTACTTGACAATTTACAAATAACCATGATACTGATGGCTAGACATCTGCATGTAGTTAGCCTGTGTTGAAACTACTTAACCAGTGCACTGTGCATAAATACCTAATTGTCAACAAGATTCTGTTTATTATCCATAAAAATAAGCGGCCAGTTGCTGACATACTGAACGGTGTCAGATTTTCCAGATAACGATATCCACTCAAATTTGTTTATTTGTAGCACTTGAATTTCAGTTGTAGCAGTAGTGTTGATTATATTATTTCATATATCCGTTTCACCAGCTCGACAGATAACTCAAGTATATGTTATACGTGATATGACTATCATTAAATTACCGCATGCAGTTTCCAACCGTACTGATTGGCACTAGGTAAGACTACCCGGTAGACAATATCTAGATAACAACGCCCAGTTTTTGATGTCAAGCTATCAGCATTTAGTTTTCCATCGCCAAATGAAATAGTCTGTGTGCTGGAATTTTGAATGACATTCAGTTTCGAGCAGGACTGTTTATTATCCATGGATAAACAGCTACTTGATAATGTTCTGGTACCAGCACCTAGCTGACCATGTCCAATAACGATATCGTGTTGTGTACCAGTTAAATGTTAGCTGCGACAAAGCACACTTAATAGTAGTTGCTTTTACAGAAAATCATTTTATTATAAAAATAGTTGATCGTCTTTGAAACCCCGCAGCTGGCAGTTCATTAGTGCATCATTCAGCAACGTTAAGACGATGTTAGCTAAATAAAACCAGCTCGCGTTACGCTTATCTAGTTATTTGGAAACTTCTAATGAAGCGGGAGTTGTAATTGCTTAATGTTTTGTTAGTAGGTATTTATGACGTGGGTAACTTGGTAAGGACAATAACGAGCTATTATCAGATAAAAAGTTGGGTTCAGTTGAAGATTATCACAGCCATGTGGTGTTACTACTAATGAAGTTGCAGTAATTATGAGCTTGTTATGATGTGAGATAAGGGAATTGGATGCTGGCTCCTTTTCAGACATTGTAACAAAAATATACTAAAAGGAAAGATATCCTCCTATTAATTAATAACTAGAACATAGAGAAAATATTGATCTGCTCCTCTACATATTTCGTTCCGGGCACAAAAATGCCGCAAACATCATTCTGTTTTATCCTCACAAACAACTCATTCGAGTAGATCTATATCATCATTCAAGAATGTAGAGAATATTAAAAGAGGCACTGTTTGAGTGCTTGTAAATTTTCCTACGCGGCCTGCATCACTCAGCATACAAACAACGTTTCGATATAGTCTTAATGGTGTAGTCGCCTTTCTAAAAGATTGGATTATGTATTATTGAAAATTAGGTAGATACAGATACAGTACAGATACAGACTAAGAGGAAATTATACAGACACGGATACTTTTTACAGGTAGATAGAAAAGTTTTATTTATTGCTTTGTTGCTCTCACGGAACAAACAAAGGAATATTTTTTCGTAACAGAATGAACGTTTGCTTCTAAAACTAATCTGTGTAAAATATATTCAAATGTATTGTAATGTCAGCTTATATTCTTGTGAGGTTTTCATGAAAAACTTTGGTAACTGTTCTGTGCAGTTTCCACAGCACCAAGCAATTTCATCTCGAGTTACTTCAAGCGTTTTTTGCACTAAAATGATCTCCACCGTAGTGTTGTTTGAGTTCGTGTTGTAGAAGCACGATCCCTCTTTCGTATTCAGCGAGAGAGAACTATTTTCTTTAAACATTATTTTTGATACTGTTTGTTGAAGTTTTAGTTCAGACGCCAGTAACGCCACTACAATCATGAAGAATTAAATATGTTCTCGCATTGTGGTTGCAGAGATGCTGCAACAAGAACAAGCCAACTCGTACAAGGTATATATTGATAGTTAATTATTAATGTTTTAATATTGTTTCTATTATTTATTTAGTTAGGACTATACCATTAGCTGAACGATCTTGCAGACTTTCTCGATTCATAATTATTTTCTGATTGGAACTAGCATTATTTTACGTAACAAATAAAAGGTTTCTTAAACTAGCAGAATTATCAAGAGGGATTTTTGGTTGACCACCGAAAAAGTATCAACATGTTTAACATAATTAGGACACAGATAGACAGGTTGTAGTAGTGAAGTTGATACAGCGCTCGCTGTCTAGGTTCTGTCGTTCGTAATCGACGCTAAATTGTAGGTTCCCTATGTTTCCACCTTAGCGCTGAGGAGAAACACTTGGCAGAGAAGAGGCCGATGCCTATCAGTAGGACGAAAAGGCTGTTGATGATGAAGACACATTTAAAAACACAATGTAAATGGTACTTGTTATGTGATTTTTAAATTTGCCGCACACTTTGGTAGTTCCGTGATTCGTTTGCCGCTTCGTAGGAATTAGTATCGCTGTTTAATTGAATTCTTATTTTGGATTACTATTTTCGCTATTTTGTGTTGTCTTGAAAATTTAGTTAACGTTATTTTAATCAAGGTCTTGTTTTGGGTTACTATTTTCGGTATTTTGTTTTGTCTGTCGAAGTTCAAATTGTGTCAATAGCTCTTTGTGTTAATCGCAAGCTCCTGTTTTTCTTTCGTGCTAAACCTTGAACGCTTCTGGGAATTCCGAGCGTTAAAAACAAAATTCCTTCTCGAACTTCTTCCATATGATTTCGTCATGTTGTGCAATTTTGAGGGGAGACGTGAGATTCCCATGGCATTTTGATTCAGTCGGCATTTAGATCTCCGCCACTCCGGGTCCTTGAAAACAACATCAGTCGAGGCCCGTAAACGTTTATAGAGTGAAAGCCAGACTATCGAGACTAGCGGGTGAGCCGGCAGATTGTTTGTTTTCCTTTTCCTCGCGGCGTTGGCTATCTTACGTTATTACCGTACCGTTTTGTTTGCTGCAGGGCAAACGTTAATCGACGTAACCGTCGGATAAAGAAATAAGTGATAGCAGAAGGAACGCCATGGTTGTGGACAATTAAAGTTTCTAATTGCTCCTGTCGAACTCAGTTCGGATTGGTGTGAGGCAAAAAGGAAATAAATAAATAAATAAATAAATAAATATCGTGCAAGTGCGTTGCTGGAACTTTGGTTTGCTCCCGTTGTTCGAAAGAGTATCTTCTGTCTACGCTAGCTGGCCCAGTGGAAACCAGTCTGGATCCCTCCAGGGGCGTAACAGCTTCATTGCTTCCAACGCTACCCCGAAAAGCGTTGTTTTCCTGGCCCCCTGTATTTTCGACCACGCAATTGGAAAATTGCCGTACATTGTGCCCGTCTCTTACAACCGTCAAGGTAAAAAGATCAGATTTTTTTGTGGTGCAGTGAAAAGGAATAAACCTTTTTTTTGCTCGCGTCAACTTGCAGAATTTCGCGATTTTGAACTCTTTGTAGATAACCTAAAAGCGATCTTCAATCGCTAATGTTTGTAAAACAATATTAAAATAGTATTTTTCTTGTAAACTACGCCATTGACCACACAGATATATAGCAGAATAAATATTGTGAGTCAGCGGCGTCGTTTTCCCCGAACGTTCAAGGATTTTTCTTAATTATTGTAATTTTAAACTATTTGTCTGATAACTCGCCATTTTGTTGTATGTGGGCCAAACAGATTCATTATATGTGTTTTAAAAAATTTACTGCCTCTTTTATTTATGTGTATTCTGTATGTGTTTATGTAAAAATTTTGCAAGCTTTAAATATACAGGTGAAGGCACAATTAAAGGTAGGTTCCATTCACGTGAGCTGCTGGTTTCTCGACCTTCCGCGAGGACCTACAAGACCAGCTGGAATTTGGAAGGTGGCGCCCACTTAGTTTGACTCGCCCTGTACACAACTTGAAGCATTTTCTCTATAAGCGATTTTTAGCGAACTCCCCCCTACTCCTCTGAGCAAGCCGCTGGCCTTTACCATCTTTTTTTGTTTGCGGGTCCAACGTGCGATTTTCTCTGTCCCATAATTCTCGTAGCGAGAATTGGCCCGTAACAAATTTGGCGCCGCAACGTGAGTCTTTTTTTGGACCGTAACCAATTTGGCACCCTCTTCGTGGGGCTGTTTTCTTGCCATTTTTTCCCGAGTATTGGAGGAATTTCCGTGAAACCCTTTTATTTGGAAAGTTGCTTTTACCTTGCACGTTGTAGAATTACCCAGGTAGGCTTTGAAGGGTTGTAGCTGTCAGGGGGAAGTAAGAGGATCGGTCAGCTAGGCGGAACTTCAAGCGTCCAGGACGGCGCAGATGGGCTCCAAGCGGCGGGCTACGCCGGGAGATTGTAGATGGGCCTTTATATCCGTTTGGAACGAGAAGAGAACACTCAGGGTTCCCTAACTTTTGCAATTGTCTATCGTGACTGGTTTAGATCCGACACTAACGGTCGTAATTCTGGTTCACAAGAACGAAAACGATACGGCACCAAAAATGTCACGAATAGGTTGCTACCCACACTTTGCGTGCATTTACCTTTGGGTCCGCTAGCCGACTCGATACACATTTACGGCTTCGATGGATGTTGTTTTCGAGGGCCGGAGTCTGGCGGAGGTCTAAATGCCGACTGAATCAAAATGCCATGGGAATCTCACGTCTCCCCTCAAAATTGCACAACATGACGAAATCATATGGAAGAAGTTTGAGAAGGAATTTTGTTTTTAACGCTCGGAATTCCCAGAAGCGTTCAAGGTTTAGCACGAAAGAAAAACAGGAGCTTGCGATTAACACAAAGAGCTATTGACACAATTTGAACTTCGACAGACAAAACAAAATACCGAAAATAGTAACCCAAAATAAGAATTTAATTAAACAGCGATATTAATTCCTACGAAACGGCAAACGAATCACGGAACTACCAAAGTGTGCGGCAAATTTAAAAATCACATAACAAGTACAGTACAGTAATTATGCAATGTAAATTAAGACAAGACATTATACAACACAGATAACAATAACAACATAAGTTATTCAAAACGTTAGTTAATTAATACTATTTTTAATACCATGTCCGATTTCGGAATTAACTCAAAAAGATTAAGTGGATACATTCATTGCAACAGTGATAATAAATTATGCAATACGAAACCCGTAAACAGTTTGCGATAAGTCCTGAAATGTATTAAAATAAACAATGCAATTAAGATAATAACATAGAGTAAATGGAGTAATGTAAGATATAATTAATTAAGTTTATTTATAAAAATATTATATAAAGACATTCGTTATGCATTTCAGCAGTAATAGATAAAAATAGAAAGATATCTAATTTCTGCTTTTCTGGCAACTTTATTTAATATAATAACACAGAATTAATGCTGTAATAAATAATAAAATACATAACGTTTGTAATCATGTAAAGGCATTAATGATTTATTTCAGCAATAATAACTTACATACAAATAAACTGAAATCCACTTAACCGGTTAACTCCAATTATGGGTGTCCGCCCATTTACTCGCCACCGTTTGCTCGCTTCCGTTTGCTCACCTAACGTTTGCTCGCGGGTCTCTATGCTCGACAATTATTTGCTCGCTACGCCGAGTGCTCGCCGAACAGATGCTCGACAAGCAACAGAAACAGCATTTTTAGTTTACAAAAATTTTATTAAATAGTTTTCCACTCAGACCCTTTCCATAAAAGAACAGTTCCTTAAAATATCAAATGGTATTTAAAAAAATAATTATACTATCGCTATGCCTGTGGTATCTCAACATGAAAGTAAAGAATCTAATTATGAACCAAAAGATGTGCTAAATTTGTTTACAAGCAAAGGTGTCTAACAAAATATAAATTTATTGTTTTTGTGTTGATGCAGTTACACTTCCTACTGCGAGCAAACGGATCGCGAACATCTTTCTCCGCGAGCAATCGGCAATCGAGCAGTTGACAATCGAGCAAACGACCACGAGTAAGTAGTGGCGAGCAAATGAACTACATAGAACCGTAATCATGCATGTGTTTAAGACCTTTATGACCTTTCCGCTTGGGGCACGCAGTTTACAGAAAGAAAACACATACAGACAGGTATTTAAATGCAAATTCGCATCATCACCCGATGCAGAAAGCAACTGTGCTAAAAACTCTAACAACCAGAGCAGTTCGAATCTCAGATGCAGAACACCTACAACAAGAGAGCAATCCGCAATGCGGAACAGCCCAAGGGTAAGGAGGAACTGGCACCTCTGCAAGGCTTAGCTTTTCTACATTACAGTAAAGGCACTACTGATAAGATTGGCCATGTTCTTAGAAGGTACAGCATAAAGATAGTCTTTAGGACTAATGAAACTTTGGGAAACGGTTTCAGATCCGTAAAGGATCACATATCAAATTTAAAATCAGCCGGGATCTACAATATCCCCTGTTCCTGTGGATCAAACTATATCGGACAAACTGGTCGTTCCATTGAGTTAAGATTGCGAGAGCACAAAGGTGATTGCAAACATAAACGCATCACAAAATCTGCGGTGGCTGAACATACTGGTTTAACTGGACATAAGATGGACTTTGACAATGCTCGGGTACTCGCCAGAGTGCCTCATTACTTCCCTCGTATCATACGTGAAGCAATTGAAATTGAAAAACAACCTAACAACATAAACAAGGAGGATGGTTTTAGACTCAGTTAAGCTTGGACTCCAGTAGTTTATCCTCTAAGGACTCCTACACATCATCAATCACACGGTCACGCTCCACCGGATCCGTCCTTGCCCAACGGTGACAGCCAACCAGAACTCCGTCGTCCTGCCCGACTGGCGCAAAGAGGTTTAAATACCTCCGCTTCCCGAATTTGAGTTCAGTGTTATATTCACTCTGAAGATGCAAGCTGCAATGTCTTGCGAAACGTTAGTTTGTACGGGTTCACAAACAGCTAACAGGCATAAGCCGATTAAGTATTATTGTCCTGGCAAACAAAATACATCAAGATCAAATCCTTGTCCGCCCCAAGGTTTGATTGATATAAGCACACGGCCCTGTTGGGGTAGGCGGGGCCTACGAACAAATATGGCTCAAACTTCTAGAGCAAATGCTTGTAAAGGCAGACAAGCTACAGGTCGGCCTTACCTGATAATGCTGGGTGTAGTTCCCAAATGACGACGCGGTCTAAGCCGAAAGTAAATTGTAATATTGACAGTTCCAGAAACCGCGAAAGCCTCAAAGAATATATGATTGTTAACTTTCGTTATTAAATTAAATAACTTACATATAAAACTTTTCTTCTTATCTTGCACATATAAGAACGGAAATTTCCGACTTTTTAAAAAATCACTAATTTCAGTTTTTTTGAAATAATTTCTAAACTATACGGAACTTAAGATTTTTGTCAACGAAATTTCAATCAGCATTCAAATATGCACAACATTGTCTATTTAACCAAATCTCTATCTTTAATAATAAGAAAGATACCCATGTTGTCTCTACTAAATTCGGGGAACCTGTATAATCGTAGATGAAAGTACCGACAAAATAATGTGGCCGTTACATTGCCCATTTATTACTAGGAATTCTTCATGAAGACATTTTAAGCAAATTATATATAATAGCTTCCAAACAACTTCAAAAAACAAATAATTTAACAAATGCCCGATTTGTGCAGGAAGGTTTTTCAAATTTTTTTACCCGAAAGTGTATGTTGTGAAAAAATTTTACTCATGTTGTCCGGCGCTGACCCTTTACACGACAAGAGCAGCGCAAAATTAAAACATTTTTGCAACATTATCATTCATGTAACTTTCTTAGCTCACGGTTTAAATCGTGTAGCCAAAAGTATTATGAATCAATTTCCCCTTGTTAACGATTTAATTAGTAACATAAAAAAATATCTTTAAAAGCCCCCTTGAGAGTCCAGTTGTATAAGGAGCGGCTTTCAAATGTTCCATTGCCTCTCGAACCAATAATTACCAGATGAGGTGCATGGTTAGAAGCAGCAATTTTTTACGCCGATAATTTTGAAGGTATTAAAGATGTAATTCTTCAAATAACTGATTCCAGCGCCGCTTTGGATAACTGTAAAAAATTAGTGAAATCGACAGAATTGCCTCAGCGTCTTTGTTTTATTAAATCAAACTATAGCTTCGTTACAAACTCCTTTCGCAGATTAGAAACTCAAGGGATGTCTCGTTCAGAGTCAATTAAAATAATAAACGAATATGATAGATTGTGTAAAAAAGGTAAGGGTGAAATAGGTGATCTCATATATCAAAAATTTAATAGTGTCATACAAAATAATGAGGGGTTTCTGAATTTAAAACAAATTAACCAACTTCTTATTAGCAAAATAGTAAGAGATAATAGCTACAGTTTCAATTTGGAATTCAGTGTTAAGTTAAAAAATGCACCCATTACTTCTGTCGACGTAGAAAGAAGCTTTTCTATTTATAAACATAATATGTTTCCACATAGAAGGCATAATTTTTTGTTAGAAAATTTAGAACAACGTCTAATCATAAATTATTTTAGAAATTGTTCTTAGACTAATAGTGCTAGGCTTAGTTTTTATATATAATACGAATAAGTTAATTAGTGTATGTATTTCTTGATTTTGTCCAATACAAATTATCGTACTTGAGTTTACAACGTTTATTAATTATTCTTGTTATTTTTGCATGTTTTGCTGCATATATGGCCCAAGTATGCATATTTTCCAGAAAAATATGTGCATATATGGTATATACGCATATATTTTGTCGTGCATATTATCCACTCTTTAAATATTACAATCGAGTCATAATCATGACTGAATCAAAGACACATGTTCTGTTTTCCATAGATAAACGTTATCAACTTTTCTGTTGATTATCCTGTGTTTTCCCTGTAGTCTATAATTCAACTTAATTAAGCGATCTTATTCCCAAGCCCCATCTGAGATGCTTAATACTCCCGCGCTTTACTTAATCCCAGATCTAAATCCCTGACAATCAGCTTTTTCACGTGACCACCCTGTAATTATCGCGGAATCCTCCGGGTCCGTTTGTCCGGGGGGCGTGTGCCCGACGTTTCCGGGAGTCCGGGCGGCCGCAGTCATTAACTCACGCATGAAGGTGTACCAAGGCAAAACCCATAAATCTTACCGCAGATAAATCCCTTTTCTGAGTTTGAGCATCATCTTCCCGTACACGAAGATGACCGATTGCCGGCGTAGCTTGAGAGTAAAATCCATCCGGCAGTTGCGTCGCGCCTATCTGACGGTAAGCCTGTGAAGTTCGCCTTCTCAGAGGGAAAAGCACGTGCTTCGGCAACCACGTGTCTCACGCGCACTATGTAACCACCCCCACGTGCGCATTGAGAAATAATGTAAATTTTTACCAAACAGTCATGATTCGTAGGTAAGTCATTCTGACCTGATCTTAAAAAAATAATTTTTTTGTGTGTATGATTCTTGGGGTGTTGCTTGTTGATTTGTAAGGGTGGGGGTGTAAATCAGCACGTGCTGATGCACATTTTTAATAAGACTAATGATTCAAAGGTGAGTAATTCTGTTTTGCTTTAAAAAAGAGATATTGATTTTTTGCACAAATGGTTACTTTAAGTTATTGCTTGTTGATTGATAAGGGTGGTGGGGTGTATGATCAGCACGTGCTGACTTAGGGGTTAGGTATATTCATATAGGTATTTTTTTATATTTTGATTTTTAGGTTATTATTGTGTTAAAAGTTTACATCCCGTAACACTAATCATTTGCTTCCTAAATAATATTAATATAGAATTTTCTAATAAACAAGTTAACGATAGATACTTGTATGAAAACTATGTAAAAGCCTGCGTTCAAAAAATATAGCTAAAAACTTAATGTTATATATATAATCTGATCCCTTATTACCTTTCGGTGTGACTTGATGTTATACTGTAGAAAATTGATTAAACTTTAGTTTTCTTGAAGCTTCTAATTTACAATTTTAATTACTCAAACGAGTAGAATTGGGAGTGTGAAGAATATATAATATTTATTTATTATCTTTATACAGGGCGATTTTAAACATGAGCGAAAAACTTTAACCAGGTATAACTGAGGTTATTTAACCTTAAAATCGCCTAGTACATTTCTATAATTCACCACTGTTACGGATATACGGACCTTCAAAGATATTGTACACCAATTCACTAAAATTATAATAACTATTTTGTTTCTTCTTCGATTTTGACAAACTTTGTTGCTTTAGAAAGCTAATAGTCCAAGCTTAATTTCCAGTTGGTCCAATTGAGTGTAAACCGTGGAGAATTCTGAAAAATTTGTAAACGAGATCGTTAACTTAAGTTTTTTCTACAGCTTCTGAACTAGCTCTGTTTCCCAAAAAAATGACTTTTGAGTTTTTTTCTAAATTTCATATTTAGAGAATTATTTAGGAGTTTCGAATAGAAATGATAATTTAAATGCATACACCTAACCTACAAATTTTTACATTAAATTGTTCACTTCTGGGTCATTTTTCATCCACTTTACTATACATTTGTCTTAGCTAAAAATTGAGCCCTGACTGTTAGCTTTCCAAAACAAATAAGTTTATCAAAATCGAACAAGAAACAAAAAAGTTACTTACATTTTAGTTAACTGACAGAAAAAAACTTTGAAACGCCGTATCTCCGTAACGGAGCCGAATTAAAAATCATTAGTTGATTTAGTGGTCAAATAGCCTCAACTATACGTGTATAATTCGTAATAATATATATTTTATTTGACTAATAACAAAACCGTAGACACCGGTTTCAAACAACAAACATAAATCTAGATTCATTAAACACGACTAAACATTTAGGCTGTATAAACTATAAAATTAATTAAGCTTCTCAAATTAGTTTTCTTGCGGCTATTAACTTTAAAGTGTGAAGAATTTCTGAAATTGAATGTTATTCGGCTGCCATAAACGGGTCTAGAATAGCAAATTGTGCTTTTAACCACATTCCGTGGATGACAAACCTATTTTAAGATCGTAGATGTAAGGTCAGATAAGTACAAGGTAGCCAAAATAATGTGAAAACTGACGTGATTCAGCTAAATCCGGCACTTCCTAAATGTCACTCACAGAGTCGGAAAAACTAAACTGAGATATTTTATTGTGGGGACGGGATTAAAAGAAATTTGTAGTATCTGCAGCAAATCTAGATGCGATTATTATTGGCACGTTTTGTAAGCGAAGCCTTGTTATTTGTAATTCTAATTTAACAAATCCGAATCTGCTAAATACTAACAATGTTAGGAAAATTTGTCATTTAGTAATAATTCAGGCGTTCAGGTGTTAGTAAAAATGACATTTTAAGTAAATATTAGCAATTACAAGAAATTGTTACTAACTGATCTTGAACAGTATATAAATAGAGGAATTGCGAAATATATGTATTTTCTTAATATTATTGTTGAGATTAGCTAATATTTGCAATTTTGGAAATCTTAGGCCAAACAGTCAGCAAAATGTGAAGTTTTTCGTATTTAATAATTATGTTAGTGATTGTAAATAATAAAACTAAAATTTAAATGAATTGTCATATAACTGCAAAGTTTGGTTAGGAAAAATTCAGGGCCGTCAGATTACAAATTTAATACCTACTCCAAGATTTGCATAATTTGGAAATTGTTTTACTTAGTTAGCTTTAATAATTATTCGTGAATTTTTGAGACATTTACTAAAAATTTTATTATAGAAAAGTTGTGACCATTTTAAATATAAATCTTGATACTTATTAATAAATAAATTCAATATTGTTAACTATCTCGACAAGTTTTTTTATTAGGTTTAGTTTGCTTGATGCGTATTTCGATGTAATTCTTATTACCATAACTAACATCTTAAAGGTATAAAAAAATTAGGAAATTTTATATTCTATTGGGAAATTTAAGTAGTTTTTGGAAAATTTGATATACAAACAATAAACATCCAACAATTATGAATTCTACGTAAAAAATTAGACAAATTGTGTTAAACTAACGTGTAGCGCCTATATTTTCCGAAAATTCAAACACTGGAAGCATTTTGCTGAATATTATACATATTTAATAATATTGGCAGATCTTGTAAAATGTGGAATATAGCTTGAAAACATATTAAATGTAGAACAATCGTTTTTATTTGTATAAATATTTTCTCAAGTATGAAAACATATGTAGATAGAAATAATATTATTTCCTTCATAAACAAAATAAACCAAATACAAAGTGAGGAAAACGAACAGTTACCATTTATTCTTTCCTGAATTCTCCCATTAATTAAAAGTAAAATACTTTAGCATTACAATTTTTTCGTACCTATACCCTTCTTCAAATAGCAAGTCAGTGTATATGCAACCAATCTTACAGAGGTGTATGTAAAACCAGAAGAGGAATATAGAATTATTGCAACAATCTAGATTATTATATAATATATTATTATATTTTTTACAAAACCAGAAATAGTAAAGGAATTGCATATAATAATTAAACAGGTAGGTATTGGTTTAAAATTATGAGATATTGCAACTAACGTCGTAAATCTTAATAGATGTTCTGGCATCAAATGATATTTCTTTAACTAGTATTTTAGTATGAAAGACTTTTTTAATTCTTTCATTCATACTCCCCCTCTCCCCGGAACCGCTTTCGCATTACGTCTCTTACATACTATCCATTCATACAACATACAGCCTAAATGACGAATCGCATTTCACTGTGACCTCGAGAGCACGTATTCGCACTGCCCCATCGAGGTCCCTTAGGAAGAAAGACTAGTCGTAGATATTGTAAATACAAAATAACTTAAAAAGCTTTGTGGTTAAATTTCTACAGCTCACTATTTACACGCAAATTCAAATAAGCATCAGCGTAAAGGACATACCAAGTATTACGTATACTAAATAACATAATAATTACGTTCGTTTGCATTAACACAATCGATTTATTATTTTCAAGCCAAAGATAATCAGCGTATCATAAATCATAAACTTATTATGTTTTTATATTTTATTTAGGTGTTTGTAGAATTGGTTGCATATACACTGACTCGCTTCCTGAAAATAACTATGATGATACATTTAATACCATAAGTTGTTGCAGAATGTTGAAATGCTTTCTAAAGTTTATCTAGCATTCCAAATTAAAAAATCATTTCTCAAACGAAAGTACTAGAAAATTCATTAAATAATACTTTACGGTAGTGGCCAATTGCGATTATTGTTAGATATATAGTGATCTGATTGTTTCATAAACTGTTTTCTGGTTAGCACATAATATACGACATTATACATACATACATTAATTATTTCTTGCCTCATTTCATTTAAATTCATTATAATTAATAAGTATATACTTAGGGGTGAAAGTCGAAAAAATGTTTTGTTAGAACGCAGCTGTTTAAGCACGTAAAAAAGCACAAACTTGTACACAGATTGGTGCCGTGTGCAACGCACGAGTGTTGGCCGTGCTTCTACCTCCCGCTGCCCGCTATCCGGTGTCGGGTGGTTATATAAGGAGTACAGATTTCAGTAAGAAATTATTTTGTATTTATTTTAGAATGTTTACGAAAAATTAAATATTATTTTTATTTGTCGCCTGGTGATTTAAAACCGAAACCGAGTTCAATTTCCAAATATTTTTTACCGGAACGGTATTTCGAAGAGTTTCGGCTTACTTTCACCTCTGTATGTAGTTCTAAGCGTATTATTAAATTATATTTACTTATTAATGCAATAAATTATTATGGATTTTAAGCGCTGCGACTACATCTTTTTGAAATTAGAATGAATAACTCTATCAATTGGGGGTATTTATTTAATTAATTATTTTTTTAAATTGTATTAAGACGCAAAGACAGAACATTGGCAAATTTGCGAAGTTAGTACACAATTTGCAATACCTACCATGTAAATTTTTTGTATATGTTACAGTGATTCAGGGGAAACATTTTTGTACAGGGTTTTTATTCTTTAATTTTTATTGTAATGTTGTTACTCTACTTACCTTATGTACCTGTGGCAATTGTTGCACATACACGAACTCGCTTCCTGAAAATCCTCCGCTCGGCTGAAAATAACCACAATTATAAATGTAATGGCAGAAGTTGTTGCAGAAATTGGCAACGTGCCTTTAAGTTTATTTCACTTTTAGCGAAGAGATGATTCCTCCAACGAAAGTTGTAACTCATTTCAAAATAGAGAACTTTTAATTTAATTCAAAACTAATTCACACATCAATTTAAAACAAAGAGCAGAAAATTACGAAAAGACACTGCATTTATTAAATAGAAACAAATAAAATTGATTATTTTTTAATTTTAATTCCGAGCTAATATAGTAGTTTTATAATTGTTTTATAAAGTTGCTACAAGAAGAACAAAATGTAATAAGCCAACAATGGAATAAACCATAGCAATCGTTTTAAAGAAATAATTTGTTTGGAAAACATTTCTTATAACCATAGGCAAATAAACACTGGCCCTCAGAAGGTACTCACATACCACCGAAGTACTGCTAAGAACACCTTCTCTGGACAAGAAGCGCAAGACACTTAACTCGATGAATAAAACTACAGTCGAATCCCACAAAATAGATTTAATGTTGTCACAACTTAACGTTTATGAATATGAATATGGTGACTTGTTACTCGTTTTGATCGTTAGTTAAATTCCATTAATATTCGGTCCAAATGTTTAGGTTTTTACATTTTAAATTCAAAATATCATGTAGTACCATGTTGTGATTTATTTTAGAATTTTATTTTAGAATATTATTGATTTGTTTTCGGCGTTGCCGTTATATGTTGATTTTCATTAATTATGCAGTGCTCATTTAGTTATCATGGTGATAAAATTTTCCCTACAATCCCTCAGATTTTGGCTTTTTGAATTTTTCACTTTTTTGTCTGAAGATCAACCCCAGTGGGTTCGAAAACGTTAACTTGTGACAACATTAAATCTATTTTGTGGGATTCGACTGTGGTTTTATTCGTCGAGTTATCTACCTTATCCCATTATGAAGCCATTGGACATTAACGAGTTTATTTACAAGACGGTTCGGAGTCTCGGTTGAGCAGTAGGTCCTCTTTGTTTGTGTGCATGTCTTTACAATATATTTTTCAAATAATTTCATGATGCTTTATTGAATTTCTTTGATACTTTGAGACTTTAATTTTATAATACTTTTAACTACAGTTTTAGAAGCTCGCTCATAGCCATGTTTGGGAAAGGAGAAATCAAATGAACGGAATTAAATAATGTTTATCAAAAAAGTGTAGTTACATATGTAGTAATTAAGCTATAACTTTCCAGCTATTAGCGAACTGAAGGGCTGACAGTGTTTATTTGCCTATATTATAGCCCTTAAAGTTATTTGTTTGTTTAGTACTTTAGTTCCTTACAATGTACCAGGGGTGTTCAATAGAAACCCATCATTGCTTTATAAAAAACGTATTCAACATTTTAATTACAAATAATTACCGTCACAGTTAAGGCACGCATTCCATTGTTTTACTAACCGACGTATACCCCGCTCATAGAATTCTTGTGGCTGCTGATTGAAAAGTCTGCCACAGCTATCTGCTCTAAAACTCTGCATTTCTTTCGTAGAAGATTTTCTTTTACCACATTAGCAACATGAGCAAAATGACCCCACGCGTAAGTTTTCCTGGACGTTTCCGTCTTATTGCTTGATGAAGCTTGTTCAAAGTTTCATTGTACAGACTTGAAATGATATTTACTCCAGATTCCTTATACTTTATCAACAAGGGTCCTTCATGGTCGAAAAAAAAATGTTAACATCACCTTGCCTGCAGAAGGTTGCGCTTGATTCTTCTTCGGTGGTAGTGAACTTGAATGTTTCTACTGCGTGGACGATAACTTACTGGATGGCTCGTAGTAATGGCACCAAGTTTCGTCACCAACAACTATTGACAGAAGAAAGCCATCACCATTTTGCCTATAGTCTGTGTGGTGTTGCAGAGATCAGCCCATTCTCAAGCATTTTTGTTCATTAGACAAAAGACGAGCAATCCATTGCGAACAACCTTTTCTGTAACCCAGATTACGAACAATACTATGGACAGATCCTACACCGCACCAACAATTTCCGAAATTTCTCTAATTGAAATTCGACGATGTCTAATAAGGCGTTCCACACATCCCATATTGTTTTCTGTTAATGCAGTACACCGTGCACCTGGTCGCGGCTCATCCATAGTCCCCTCTTTTCCATTCTTAAATTTTTCGTACCATTCCTGCACAGTTGGGTACGCAATACATTCATTTCCAGATACTGCTTGCATTCGCATATGAATCTGCAATGGCTGCACGCCCTCAGCGCATAAAAATTGTAGGACCGCACGCTGATCAGACTTGGACGGACTTTCAACAACAAACGCCATTCAAAATCGAAGTTTTAGAAGTCATTTGAATTATTGCATTTGTTTTCAAGGCTAAGTTGATCAAAGATGGGTTTCAGTTAAACAAGCCTCGTATGTTTTCCTCGGCTTGTTCTAATTCCTTTTTTCCGAACTATTGATCTTAGACGCGAATGCCGTGCAATTTACAGAAATGCAGGCCAATAACTAAATAAACGTATTAGGTATGCTTCAACAAGTATTTTTTTATGGAAATTCCTTTCCCAAAAATCCCGATCAAAGATTAAAGGCACCTTTCTGAATCCTTTTCATAGTCTTCCGTCCGAGTGGTGCTGGAATTCGTGATAGTTTTGAAAAGCAGCTTCCTTTGCGAAGTCGGACGTGTTTGTTCAGTTGTTCTCTCATGTGGTATATGGCGGTTCCGCATTTTAAAGTGAAATTTCCCTTGGTCTAGGAGAGTTTAAATATAATCACGAAACAAGCTTTTGTTTTTGCTTATAAATTGCTTTATTATTCCATTCTATCCGTGCTTGTTCTGCACATCCTGGGGATATCCTGTCTAACAGGTAACAATGTTTATAATACAAATAGAACGCGTTCGACAAATATGGTTAGAGTGAATTTGCTTGAATTAGGGTGTAACTCCGCGTGTTTTGGGCCTGCATAGATCTGGAATATTAATCGTCCTCTACTCCGTGCGCCGCGGCTCGTTTTCATTTCATAATTGATGAATCGCTGTCAGTCTCAGTAACACCGCATAACAATTTAAGAGGAGACTGCCAACTAGTAACGAATAAATTGCTCAAGTGAATTATTAACCGAGGTTTAAATTTTTAATCGGCTTGTTACGGATAAAACTGTCACGCTTTTTCGCAGAGTTAACTTACTGGTACGCAAAGCGCGCTTTCTGAGCGGGTTTTTACGCAAAATAGTAGATTATTCGTTGACCTTGGCGACAGCTTGCTAACGGGCACGTTCGCCAGTATCTGATTGTTAGGAAATTCGAAAATAATGATAGAAATATTATCTATAATATTTGAAAAATATTAAATTTCGCGCATTTGTAGGGGGTGCGCCGGTGCGGAACTACCTCACCACAGTTAAACCTATCAAAAAATTCCTTGTCGAATTTCGCATTACCTTACATTATACAGGGTGATTCTAAACTTGCAAATAACTTTATTCATGTATAGCTGAGGTTATTTAACTCCTAAATCACCTAGTAAATGTTTGTTTTATTCGGCGCCTTTACGGAGATAGTTTTTTTGACATTCACACTACCACCCCCCCCCGCCGGAAGCGTTTTTTCATTACTTCAGGGGGTGCGGACGTCCCATACATACCTGTCATTCATGCAACACGCACCCTTAACTTAACTAAGTGAAATACGGTCGCCTCAGCCGGGGTCCGACCACGCGGCCGCATTTCACTGTGACCTCGACTGACAGCGCTTGTTCGCACTGCTCCATCGGAGCCCCTTTTACGGAGATAGTGAACTTCGAAGTTCAATTCACTCAAATGTAAATAACTTCTTAGTTTCCGTTTCATTTTAATAAACTTCGTTGTTTTGGAAAAGTGAATGAAGTCTGACATAGAAACGAAAACTTTGGTGTAAAGAATTTAGACAGGAGCTGTATGTATTTAAATTGTTATTTATATTTTAAACTTTGTTAGATAACTTTCTAAATATCACACTTTCGAAAACTAATATAAAGATCTACTTTTTACACGTTAGTATATAGTTCAGACGCCAGTGTGATGCAGTGGTTAGAGCACTGGGCTCCGGAACGGAAGTTTGCCTACCCAATCACTTAAAAAAATGGGTACCTGCGTTTGACTGAACAAGGGATAACAGTGCGGTTGTCTAATGTGTGATGATCACCACATCATCGTGTCATTAATTTGGGACGCGGACAACCGAGTGTGAGAGAAAGGATACGGGAGCTCTGACCTTCCGCCTTGCAGGCCAAACTCCTTCATGGGATGTAGAGTCTCACCATTACTATACTAGTTCAGAAGCTGTAAAAGAAACTTAGGTTAATAATCTCGTTTTCGAGACATACCATAATTTACACATTTTTAAACCAATTTTTCACTGTTGTGTCAGATTTCATTTACTTTTCACATGCAAATATATTTTTTTTCTTGACTGGAAATTAAGCTTGGGCTACTAGCTTTCCAAAACAATAAAGATTACCATAACCAGACAAGAAACAAAAGCATTATTTATATTTCAATGCATTGATATAAAGAAGCCCCATATCCCCGCAAAAGCGATTTAAAAAAAATTATTGAGTGATTTACGTGTTAAATATTTTCCGCTATATGTGGTTAAAGTTTTTAGCGCTTGTTTAGAATAACCCTGTGTAGGAATAAAATAAAATAGAAATAATAAAAAATTAATGAAATTATTTTCTACAAACGTTTCAGTAGTCTTGTTTTTTTCTTTTTCATTCATTCACACTACCCCTCCCCCGAACTGCTTTCACATTACTTCAGGGGGGTGCGGGAATCCTTTACATACTAACGATTCATGCAACATGCACCCTAAACTTAACTAAGTGAAATACGCTCGCCTCAGCTGGGATTCGAACCCTCGGCCGATGGGCCGCATTGCACTGTGACCTTGAGTGGCAGCGCGAATTCGCACTGTTCCACCGGGGTCCCTTTAGTCTTGTTAGGCATTTTTCAAAAATACCTTGTATAGAATGAAAGGTAGGTTCGTAAAGTCTTTATCACAATATAGAGGGTGGTCCAATTGAGCATGAATGGACGATTGCGTTTTAATGATGAAAATATCCAAATAAAATAAAAACGAATGGTATTTGATATTACAGGGTGTTCCGTAACCAAGGGTCAGTCCAAACATATTTGTAATGACTAATCCTGTATATTTTACAATTTTCAATTATTTATCAACAGAAGACTAAATAATGTAAACTTAACTCATAAATTATTAAGCCTAATGTTTAAATAGATTTGATGTTGCTGCTGTTGTAATGAAAGACGGTAATGCAATACTTTTTGAACATTAACCTTCAAAACCACACAGCTGAACAGGATGGGTATTGAAGTTTCATAAATATAGCTGTATACGAGTATTATTTTATGAATTGATGCTCCATTAAATAATCTTATATGAGATATAAGATACTGAATATCTGAAGTTAATAATTAAAACAGTAATTGAATGTATTGTAAAAAGCTCCCAAATTTTGATGTAATGGTTGATGAACAATTATCCACTTACAGCGTTTTAAATCGCAAAAAGGTTATAATTTACGTTAAAACACATTTTATCACAGCAACAATTTTAAAAGAAAACTTTTTACATAATAATATTTCGTAAGGCCGTAGCAGAGCTTGGTGTCAGAGTTTTTAGGTCGCACTAGCGCCCCATCTTGACTACCGTCGTAGAGGTAGCCGGGACCGACACTTTAACGGGCCCTTTAAAACACGGCCGGACGTTATTGTTCAACCTCTAAATCGGCCACCCATGCCTGCGTTTCTTAACTGTAGTAAAAAAATTAATGATGGTCTTGCTGTAGGTACTTAAATGAAATATTGAATAATATATTGAAGCAGGTACTGAGGTTTTAAATAATACAGCCACTTTATTTTACAGGGTGTTCTTTTATATAGGATTTAATCTAGCATATCTACTGTTTTTCTCAAAGTAATCTGTATTTTTATTTTGTTTTGTACACTTTTATTATTATTTTCAATTTCAGTTAAATTGCAATGTATATAAAATGTATGCAAGACCCGCGACAATGATTTGGAACTATGGCAAAATACCTTTGAAGAATTCTTGAACATTTTTGTAATGCATGGTTTAGTGTTAATGCAACTGATCAACATTTAGAAACTTTGTGAATTCTATTAAATTACTGTCCTAATTGTTTATTATTAATAATGAGATATGCAGCAAACAAAAGAAATCTAATTTTAAATTAATGTACAGGGTGTTATATTCAAGATAATTCAGTACTAACGCATTTTGTGAATATCAATCATACTGAATTTTGTTGTGATTTTGAAATCTAAGGTTTAGTGAATCTTCTTAGAGCCAAACTGAATGAGAATTGATTATCTTCATTATTTGGAAGAAGACACAAAAACAAATTTCTCTATGTATCCGTCTAAATAATTAAATAGCGCAGAAACTACTAGATTTAAAACCCCTTAACTCCGTCGAATGGCAGATACTTTTAAAATGTGCCGCATATGGTTCTCCCGAACTTTACCTAATAATATAAAAGTCCCATTTTGAACTTGGGAATTTCAATTTAGCGCCATATTCTATAGATCTAGGACCAGGGAATTTCATAATGCATAGTTTCAAAACAGAAAAACGTATCAAATTCTTGCAAAGCTTTCACAAAAATTCGCGTACTGTTGTAAATACGATTCGCAAGCTTCTTGTTATTTCTGATTGTAATGTGTCATGCCATTGACACTGTAATGCGCAACCTATCAGAAAATTCGATGCGTCCGGTTGGATTCTTGATGCAAAGTGCGTGGTCGTAGTGTTCGTTTAAACGAAAATATCGCCAGAGTAAGTGAAAATATCGCCCGAAATCCGAGAGCCCGAATTCGTCATTGTTCGCAGCAATTGGGCATTTCCAGAAGCTCCATGCAACTAATTTTAACAAAAGAACGTGGTCTACAGTTACACGCATACAAAATTCAGTTGACTGAAGAACTTACGCCTACAGACGATAGGCACCGCCGTGTGTTTGCTACTTAGATCCTACAACACACTGCAGGCAATCTTAAAATTTTGTAGCAAAATCATCTTCAGCGACAAAGTTCATTTCCACCTTGGGGGATATGTTAATTAGAATAGTGTCGTATGGGGAATTGGAAACCCTCGAGTGTATGAAGAACAACCAATACATCCGAGACCAATTACGGTATTGCGTTGTTTTTGAACTGGAAGTGTCATAGGGCCGTTTCCTTTTTGAAAACGAATGCTATCGCACCATGTTGATAAACTGTTTATGGTTCTAATTGGAGGATAGATATGGAATTCGCGTATACAGGGTGCCCAACGAAAACAGTCCATCCAGAATAACTGTGTAAATGATCAATTTAATTTCAACAAATCGGCAAGATAGGTCAACAATAGTTTTATTACATCTTTTTGCTTATGTACATTTATTTGACATTTTTATTTAACGTTTGCCATTTCTTAAAAACGAATTGACTGAATTGCACAAAATTTTCAGATTGTATAAAGCAGAAACACCTTTAAAATAATCAATCACTTCACATCCCCTGTCATTGATAATTTTAGAGTTGGTGGTGGGGGCTAGGGGATGAAGTAGGATAGATGACGACCATAGTAAAAAATGTCCCCCATAAAACCTGTTTCGCTGATTTTTTCAGATTTAATTACATACAAACTTATTCAGGGTGAATTGTTTTAGTTGGGACGCCCTGTATGTTTTTTCAGCAAAACGGCACTACGTGCCACACGGAAAGAGAAACAATGGATTTATTGCAGACTAAATTTCCTAAATGGTGATTATACGAGGTGTGTTCAATTAAAGCCCATCTTTGCTTTATAAAAAATATATTCAACAATTTAATTATAAATAATTACCGCCACAGTTAAGGCATCTATCCCATTGTTTTACTAACCGACGTATACCCTGCTCATAGAATTCTTGTGGCTGCTGATTGAAGAAGTCTTCCACAACTATCTGTACTTCTGCCTCAGACTCAAAAAGCCGACCTTTTAGCGCCTTTTTCAGCGGTTCAAAAATATGAAAATCACAAAGCGGTAGATCAGGGCTATAGGATGGATGCTCTAAAATCCTCCATTTCTTTCGTTGAAGATTTTCTTTTACCACATTATCAACCTGAGGCCTAGCATTTTTGTGCAGCAAAATGACCCCACGCGTAAGTTTTCTTGGACATTTCCGTCTTATTGTTTGATGAAGATTGTTTAAATTTTCATTGTACAGATTTGTATTGACATTTACTCCAGATTCCTTGAACTCTATCAACAAGGGTCCTTCATGGTCGAAAAAATATGTTACATCATCTTGCCTGCAAAAGGTTCTGCTTTAAACTTCTTCGGTGGTGGTGAACTTGAATGTTTCCAATGCATCGACGATAACTTACTGGATGGCTTGTAGTAATTGCACCAAGTTTCGTCACCAGCAACTATTGACAGAAGATAGTCATCACCATTTTGCCTATATAGTCTGTAAGGTGTTGCAGAGATAAACCCATTCGCAAGCATGTTTGTTCATTAGACAAGAGACGAGGAACCCATTGCGGACAAACTGTACTGTAACCCAGATTACGAACAATACTATGGATAGATCCTACACTAGCAGCAACAAGTTCTGAAATTTCTCTAACTGAAATTCGACAATTTTCTCTATTGAAACCTTCCGTACATGCCATATTGTTTTCTGTTAATGCAGTACACCCTGCACCTGGTTGCGGCTCAACCATAGTCCCCTCTTTACCATTCCTATATTATCAGCACCATTCCTTCACAGTTGGGTACGCAATACATGAATTTCTATACACTGGTTGCTAATTTGATCAAAGATGGGTTTCAGTTGAACAAGCCTCGTAAATTGGGCGGCAAGATCCTGCGGTCTAAAGCCTCTAGACTTAGCTAAGGACAGAGTCTACGCGAATAAATTGCAGTCGATTGACAAGCGCATAAACAGCATTTGTAGAAATGTCTCCAAAAGAGTCGTCATCTGCAGGAATAGCCGAGGGGGCACTGGGCATATACTTTATTTCGGACATCATTGCTATGTCTCCAGGTTACGGTTAACACGTTCGCTGCCTACTAACCGAGAGGTAGGTCACCTCTATGGCCGAACTGTTATTTTGGTTATTTTTGTGTTTTAGGTTTTGGAAATATATTAGTTCGGCACCTTTTTGACTTTTGGTTGTTAATTACTAAAAATATTACCTGAACGCACACCTTGCGTTGTCGGCGCCAGACTAGAATGTTTCACATTGTGTGCAGCCAACGCATATGGTGCGTTTATCTGTAGTAATGCAATTTTTACTCAAACCATTATATTAAATTATGAAATACGTCTTTTTAAAATATTTTATATTAAGAAAAAAGGAGTATAATATTAAAATTCAAGTAGAACTTAAATAAACATTCTTAAGAAATAAGCAATAATAAAAAAAGTAACTTCTAAACTGCTTTGACACTATAGTGAATAATATTAAAATACAAGTAAAACTCAAATAATTGTTCTTAAGAAATAAATAAAAAAAAAAAACGTTAACTTCTAAAATGTTTTGACACTATAGTCTTTCACATCAAGTTCTTATGAAACTCCCTGTAACAGTTTTCTAAACACAACCCCGGAGTACCAGGACACGTAGAGCAAAAGTATTGCGTGTCTTTCCTTATTTTCCTACTCCAACACTGCTTGCACCTTCTTCGCATAATTCGGCCATCTTGATTTTTTTCGACCTTAGTAGGCAGATGATCCAAAATGTTGACTGCGGAGGGTTTCTTCAGCACAGCTTCAGATGGCGAAATTTTCTCTGGAAGAAGGTCTTCTAGTAGCGCAAGTCGGAAATCATAAAGACATAGCTTGTTGCCAGAGTATTTATTGTGTAGAAGAAAAGAGTTGAAAAGCATCATCTGAATTATGTGGAATCCCAGTTTCTTATACCACCTGATAGTTTTCCTACTGAAAGGGTAGTAAGAAAGCATCTGGTCTTGGTGATCAATGCCAGACATATATTTATTGTATTCCCCAATCGGCTTTGGTTTGTCCTTCAAATTGCCTCTTCTATTCCTCGTTTCCACCATTTCATTTTCGTGTTCGGTGGAAATATATAGCACGTCTCGCTTATCACGCCACTTTCCAATTAGTATTCCACTTGAATACTGACATGTAGTTTCACCCACTCGCAGTTTAGCGTTGGTTACCTCAGCTGGATTACCTTTTCGTCCTGGTCGTAAAGTTCCAGTGCAATACGTATTCTCATCCAGCAATTGTTTTGCTAGATTATAGCAATTGTAAAAATTATCCATATAAATGTAATGGCCTTGATTTACTTTATCTTGTATTAAATTCAAGACAACATTTGAGGAATGTCCACTTCCGCCCAAGTCGTCTAACACCCCGGTGTAAACTAAAAAATTTAATATCAAGCCGTTACTTTCAGTTAGCATATCGATGGCTAATCCGCAAAACCACGTAACTGCAATTTGCCAACTTTACAGGAGAGACAAAAAACCTTCTACAATCTGTCAAAATGATGTATGTTACTATTTTTAGATGGATATGAAGTTTAAAATTGCAAAGCTAATTTAATTTAATTATTATTAATCAATACTGCGCATTGATATAATTTAGGGTTAGATACGTGTTTTTGCTTGACTCATTTTTATAATATTGGCAGATACAAGGTTTCGCGTAGTTTGTAATTTTCTGTTAGATACATGTCTGTTGGGACCGCGGTGGTCGAGTGCGAGAACGCACTGACCATCGAGGTCACACTGAATTGCGCTCTTTCCGGCGTGGTTTCGAATCCCCGCTGGGGCGACCGCAATTCAATTAGTTAAGTTTAGGGTGCATGCTGCATGAATGGTTAGTGTGTAAGGGACGCCCGCACCCCCCTGAAGTAATGCGA
>JABXWE010023382.1:0-16708 GCA_014611495.1 Limonius californicus | reverse complement strand
CGAACTACCAACATCGTAAAAAAACAAACTAAAAACAGTACGATTATAGGCCTCCTTAACGTACTGTTTTTAAGCTAAAACAGTGCGCTTAGAACGGCTTTATAAAACCGAAATAGAAAAAAGCTATAAAGCCTGTGAAACGTCATCTTCATTATTCACTAGTGATTAATAATTATTATTCACTGCAGTGCATTATAGATACCATAATCCTTGACCAAACACATAAATAATTGGTAGATTATGAAGTAGTCGTGGACAAATACAATTCTAAACTTAATCACATCATGGTACTACATTAAAATTTATATTTACATTTCAAAAACCCAATCATCTGGGCTAGATAAATTATAATTATAAATATTCACGGTTAACGAACAGCCATATTTAGGCAAAGCTGGAGGTGTCAACCGAAAAAAAAATAATAAGAAAAACACCTACATATGTCACGATGATCCTGTACAGCAAAGGTTTTTAAAATAATTAACGGTAATTTAATTTAGAAACAGCGCTGAAATTCACATGTTCAGTAACTGTGTTATTTAATTAATTACAAAAATATTACCAAAAAAATATACCAAAAGAACATTTGAACCAACATTAAAAATCGGCTTCCTTCACTTTTAAAATATTTAATATTTCTATATAAAGATTGAACATTTTAATTTAATGAAAACAATAAAATTATTCTAAAATATATGTAATTAAATAGATACGTACCTCTCATCCTGCCCTGCAGCTTTTACAACAAATCTCGAAACAGTACTCAAATACGAATCGCCTTTTTTTCGGTCCTTATTGAACACAATATCTTTTATCGTTAGATTTTTTACGTGAAAAATGTCTTGTAAAATTTGCACAAGTAAAGTTTCATCAAACTTTGGCGAAACAGTGATTTGTAAATCTTTTGAAAACCCTCCCATTATACCACTGTAGGTAAACAATTAAAATCAAATCAACACTCAGGTTGGAATTGTAAATGAAACAGGTTATGAAAGCTGGCAAAAGCAGTGATCGTACAACCGCTCTATGGATCTTCTAGACACTTTTTATATAATGTGAGTGCCTCCCCCTATATATAAATGTAAATGTATTCATATTAATTGGAAAGTGGTTGGCTCAACAAATTGATAAATACCACATCATACTTTGTTAATTTTGTGGTGCGCTTGCTCAGACCTACACGCCAGTGGCGGCGTTAAAGTTTCTTGCGCGATGAGATAGGATGGCACCCAACAAATTACAATTGAGTGCAGGAGTGCCCAACCTTATTTGAGTGTAGGCCTAACGAGCGCCTACCTTCTTTTTTTATCATAGGCCAAATACGAGTTTAGTTGTAATTGAAACATTTACATAATATTTAATAGATCCCAAAAATTATGAAGAAAGTGGACAATAAAAGAAGTAATAATTAAATGCGACAAGACATTTTATTGTTACATATTAATAATAATAATATTGATCATTGACAGCCTTTTTGTCCCACTGCTGGGCATCGGCCTCTTCTCTGCCGCGTGTTCCTCCTCAGCATTATGGTAGAAACACGTTTACAGTTTAACGTCGATTCCGAACGACAGAAATTCCAGAGAAGGTTTTTAGCATTAAGATCCCACGGTTGCAAGCCGGATTGGGAAATTGTGTGTGGTGGGTTGCAGACAAGATTTTTATAAATCTGCATAGTACCGCGTATGTTTCGAACCCAAGCCAGAATCGTTTTACGCAGAAAGCGAGCGCTCTACCAACTAAGTTACCAACACCCGTCAAATGGTCCTTCGAATTATAATATACATAGTTTATAAGAAGAAAATATAATGGGAAACTTTAGCGCATGCTATTTTAAAATGTATTGTTAAGACAACTTTATATATTCGTATTAGTTTGCTTTTTTTTCTTAACGCTTGATAAAGTTTTATCTGCAAAAAGAACGAACTGTTTATTTTGAACATAATTTTTAGATATCGGATTGAGAAGTTGTCGTTCGCATAGATTTTTACTATTTCTCCCAATGCCATCTTTGATTCTATTTCATTTTTAATCTCTTTTTCTAATATTTCAAAAATAATTTGTAATTTACAAATAATGTTTTAGAAAATGCTCATTGAGAATTTTTTGTGGCCATAATTAATTGGTTAAGAATTGCCTTTACATTTTCAACAAATAACAGTATATTGCTGCAATATATGCGGTACTTTCCACTTTATGTAATATAAAATAAAAATAAACGTATGATTTTTATTTTACAGAGAGTATATCAAATATAATCTATTTAAATGTGAAAAATCCAATCAATTTTCAGAATGTTTAACAGAACTCATTAAAGATTAGATCCTTTTGAAATTTCCATTTCCATTCTTCTGATAGATACTTTACCTAAACCTTTACAGTGGGATCAGAAATTGGTTATGAGTACAGATTAATTATCTAAGTATGTATTAGTTATGGAAAATTTCAAAGTAAGACATTATACAGTTATTTCTTTATGTAAATATAAAAACGTACATAGAATAAATGCAATAAATAATTCTTATCGTTACAAGTGTTTGCAGTTTCACCATTTTTGTATAATTTTGATCTTCAAGTACATATGCCTTTATCAAATGTTAATCTTTGAATTAATAATTCTGACGCAATATGAGATATAATAACTCGAGGAATATGGAAAAGTGATTAAAAGCATTTAACGAAATTGTTAATTTCATTTTAGGAACCTAGTTTTATAATTTGTTATTTTTTTATTATTCATTGGCATGACGTAGTACTATTGGGTAGGTATTAAAAAACTCTGGATTTTTAGATGTTCTCTGATGTCAAATTAATCATTTGGCCAAGAATAAAGGTTTATTGTAGGTACATTGCACTGTAGCAAAAGAAGAACCTTGATTTATAATTCTGTATACTCTTAAATGTTATTATTAACTACGTACTATAACTTGGAGCTAAGCTTTTACTGCTTAAATATTTAGGAAAATATACTATTAAAAAAAGAACATAAAATTTATCTTCCAGAATTGCATTATAGAAATCGAACATCATCATCATTGGCTCCACAACCCAGCCTGGGCCTTGACTTCTCCAAGTAATTGTTTCCATCTGTCTCTATCTTGGGCCACGGCTTTCCGGTTTCGTATTTCCATGCTCTTCAGGTCCTTTTCCACTGCATCCAACCGTCTGAGTTTGGGCCTTCTAGTAGTTCTTTTGCCTTCCGGTTTTGTTAGTAGAATGCGCTTGGTCGGGTTTGCGTCGTCTCTTCTAACACGTGGCCTACCCAACTTTGATTACCTTGATTATGTCTACGTCATCATATAGTTTATACAGTTCGTGGTTGAATCTCTTTCGCCATTGCCATATTTCATTTTCCATCACGGGGCCATATATAGTTCGTAAAACTCGAATACTCCTAGGAGTGCTTCTTCTGACCTGATTAGTGTCCACGTTTCTGAGGGGTAGGTTAATGCGGTCGTATTAGGGTTCTATATATGGTGCTTTTAGATTTTCTTGTAAAATTGCGACTTATCAGTCCATAAAAGCACTTGTTCGCGAGGAGAATTCTTTTTCTTCGTTTTTCCTTTTGTTGTTTATTTGTGACCCTAAGTATATGGAGTCTCTCACTATTTCTATACTGTGCTCCCCTATTGTCACATTTTGCCTCATTCTATTTCTTCGTTCTTCCGTGGGCGCTACTACCATGTACTTTGCTTTTCCCTTATTAACCTCTAGCCCCATGTTATTTGCCGCTATTTCTACTTGGACAAAAGCTTCATTATTTGTTCTGGCTGTTCTACTTATAATGTCAATGTCGTCGGCATATGCTAGTATCTGCGTGAATTTCGTGAATATTGATCCTGACGTTTCAATCTCTGAATCTCATATGGCTTTCTCTAGGAGTCTAGGGCAATGTTAAACAAGAGACTCGCAAGTGAGCCGCCTTGCCACACTCCTTTGTATGTTACAAATTGTTGGGATGTCTCATTTTGTATTTTTACTGAGCACAGTACTTGTTACATAGCGAGTTCTGTTCGTTTTATTAGCTGTTGTGGGATTCCGAGTTCTTCCGTGGTATTGTACAGTACGTACGGTAAGCGGCTTTAAAATCTATATTCCGATATTTTCAATAATTTGTTTAAGTGAGAAAAATTGATCATTCGTTGACTTGCCACTCCGAAATCCACATTGATAATTCCCTATTATTTATTTGTTCGGAATGATTCAGGATTTTGCTGTATATAATATTGGACAGTATTTTGTAGGCTGTAGGTATTTACGAATGTTATAGATCTATAATTTGAGCAGTCCAGCTGGTTTTCTTGTTTATGCAGTGGGCATATAATACCGATGTTGCATTTCTCTGGCATCCGCTCGCTGTTTCATACGTCCGCTATTACCTTTTGTAGATATATGTTCAGATGTACGCCGTACTTGATAATAAAGTTCGGATGGTATGTTACCACATGCGGGGGCTTTGTTATTGTTCAGTTTCTCAATACCTTCGTGGACTTCTGGTAGTGTCGGGGGTGGTTGTTCTTCGTCTGCAGTAGGTGGGTCTCTACTTTTTCCGGCCGTTCTTCACTATTTTCGCTTAAGTGTTCTTTAAAGTATTCTGCCCATCTTTCTAGGACTTTCTCCTTTTCGCTAACGATATTATCTTCTCTATCTTTACACAATGATGGTCTTGGTTTGCATTCCCATCGCAGCTCATTAATTTTTTTGTAGAATTTCTTCTTTTCTTTCTTGTTTTTTAGGTGTACTAATTCTCCGATTTCATCGTTCTCGTACCTTTTCTTTTTCGTCCTATGCACTATTATCTCTTCTTCTTCTTGTTCGGTGCCTTTGTTGCGGGTACGCTTGTTTTTTTCGTCTGTTACCTCCGCACATTGAGCGTCAAACCATTCATTCCTTCGTGGATGTTGCATCTTTCCTAGTGATTCTTCGGCTGCTGAGTTTCTTATAGATTTGCATTGTTCCTATTGTTGGTTTATATTCCTGGTGAAGTGGGTTTTGTAGCAATAGCCTGCTAATATTGAACCTTCTTTTTTGACATTAAATATTCTTGCTCTGATTTTTGCTCCAACAAGGTAGTGATCGAAATCGATGTTTACGCCTCTGTAGGACCTTACATCTAAGAGATTTGAGATGTGGCGCCCGTCAATCAGTAGGTGGTCTATTTGGTTGGATGTGTTTCCATCTGGGGTTGTCCACTTTGCCTTATAGATATTTTTGTGGTTAAATTTCGTGCTACCCACAGTCATATTTCTTGATGCAGCGAAGGATACCATCCTTAACCCATTGTCTTGGGTTTATTCATGTAGACTATGTCTTTCTATGTGAGGGAACAGTATTGATTCTTTGTCGACTTTCGCATTCATGTCACCTACCACTATTTTTGTGTCATTGTTCGAGCATCTATCGTACGCGTTTTCTAGTGTGTCGTAAAAATCATCTTCTGTCTTGTCCTCCGTAGGTGTATGTACGTTGATAATACTTAAAGTTGAAAAATTTTGCTTTAATCCGTATGCGGCAGATCCATTTATTAATTGGAGAGAATCCTATTATTCGATGTTTTATCTAAAATCCAACAAAATGAATAAATTGTGTTCCAAATTGAGTGGTCTATGGCTTAAGCCTTCTATTTTGATAATTCGAGTGTTCCCGTTTTTTCCTTTAAAGTAATAGTTAAACTACATACATATTTGTAACAGAACCACATAACGTAACTGCATAGTGCAACAAGATCATACGCGGAGCCATGATACTCCAAGATGTTGCAGGACTAGATTGCAATCCTCACCGAAAATGGATGGGTAACAGAGTCTTACATTAACATTAACAATCGACACACTGCAAAACACCTTGTGCAATGGACCTCAAACTTATACACATTTGCAAAAGAACCTTGTAACTTAGCCGCATGGTGTTACCAGATCTAGGGACCACGATTGTGCAAGACTAAATTTCAATCCACAGCGAAAGTCGATGGGTAACAGAGTTTTATAATTGTTCTGTTCATACACATTTGCAACAGAACCTCGTAACGTAGCCACATGTTGTTACCGCTACTATTTATGCTACGACATTACGTTACAGATCAAAATTGCATCCACACCGAACGTGGTAGTGTAAAATTTGTTGGTAAATGTTTTTTATGTTTTATCAAAAATACTGACAAACTGGGGAATGCCGCGAACCGATTGCTATATAGGTGCTTATTCACGAGCACGTTGCACGGTACAGCTCGTTTAGTACCTCATGAACCGTTGCGCAGTAGGAAAATTTCGTGGGATGTTTACTCGCCTTGGCTACAGACCGTCTTATAAATATATCGTCATATGTGTACAGCTTCTATTTGTGGTTAGGATGTGTGATGTATTTCGTCCGTTTTTATGATATTTTCGTAAAAAATTAAATAAGGTTTTTTCTCAAGACTACAGTGCACTACTGGGATGATTACTTTCGTAAGTAAAAACGTAATTTTTAATTTATTGGCTTCACAGTACCCTATGTTTAAGTTTTACACTAAAGATATATTGTTATCCTTTTATCACTAGCCATCTCTTCTTGATCGGCGCATTTGGCGGTTATTCAGATGTTGAAACTACTCTACCGTCCACACTTGAGACGCTGCGCGGTTGTATTACTAGGTTATGTAGCAAATTGGTCAAACACCACCACCAACAAACGGACGTGTTTGATTATATGAATTACACGTTTAATTTAAAGTGTATTAACAAGTTTAATCGCTAACAGCAACAATGGTAGTGTTTTTTAGTTAATTTTTGTTGTTGAGGGTGTCTTTTAGGCAATAGTTCATCGATATGCAGTAGGATATGGCATTTTTAATTTGTATATAAGTTCGCCAGTAAAAACGCAAACACGCGATATTTATACAGGTTGGTTGATATAATTTCCGAAGCGTTGCAATTAAAATACGATATAAATATACACTTCCAATGAAGGCTAATTCAGGAACTCAATTTGTTCATTTATTATAAATGAGTTTTTATTGTACTTATGTTTACTTTAAGTACTTACCGTACTTACCTATATCTAATTTACGTTTATCGCTTCAAAAGTACAATAATGTTAATACGTTGTTTGATGTTAGTGGATGGTTGTGTTTTCACAAATGTTTAGTTAATAACTCGATAAAATACAATCATGTAATGCAAAGCTTTTAATAAAAACGTGATCAAATCAAAATCAGCAAAAAACTAATACCAAGTGTGAAAACTATTTATAATATTTTATTTACTTATTAATTAATATGATTTTCAACTAAATAATGCAAAAAATAATTAACAGATTTAATTAACATTTTTAGATATTTAAAAATTTTTTCGTTTTTCTGTTTTTTATCTCATTTTCGCAGCAATTTTTTCGAAAGATGCCTAGCCATAAGCAGTTTTTGCCTCAGGAACCCCCTCTTATATTATATTGCATTTACTTAGCATGGTACGTTGAAAAAGATTCTAAATCTGGGTGAATATTAAAAATATCGAGAATATTTTTTTGTCATAAGAGATTCGAGGATCTTTGCTGCGCCACTGGTTGCCCAACGAACCCTACATGACCCCAACAAAGGTTTGAGATAGACTGTACACCCAGTGAACAGCTGATGAGTTGAGCGGAAACGAAACAGCTCGACAAATATAACCTTAAAATTTTTGGTCAATGTAGTAAATAACCAGTTTATAAAATTTTTATTTAGAATGAATGTTGTAGATACAAAATCTCTATGTTTTATTTTATTTATTTATTTTAATTTTGCAAGTAGTTTAAGAACCTATAGCAAAAATGATATGCTTAAGTTAAGGTAGGTTTTAAATTTTTACCGGATGGTATCTCGTATGATATAATTTCTATTACAGAGAAGAAGTCCGTCAAATGTTTCAGCATGCGTATGATAGCTATTTAAAATATGCATATCCCTATGATGAATTAAGGCCCCTTAGCTGTGACGGTATCGACACGTGGGGAAGGTACAATTTTTTTCAAATTACAATAGGTTGAATATTGCAACATACTGTTGACGATGTTGTTTTAGCTATTCACTTACACTCATAGATGCCTTGGATACGTTAGCAATAATGGGGAACTATACAGAATTTCAGAGAGTGGTTGATATTTTGACTACCAAAGCAAATTTTGATGCTAATATAAATGTTTCCGTATTTGAAACAAATATACGTATTATAGGTGGTCTTATAAGTGCTCATTTATTATCAAATAGGTAAGTGGAACGTAAAACATAATTTTTTTGACATGTGACCCTCATATGGTGGCCTCCTTATGTCGTTTTAGTATCGTGCATATGTACAATTCCAGATCAGATTTTGTAGGTTATTGTTAGGAACCAATGCAGTATTAATCAGGTTCGGATTAAGACCTTTACAGGCCCTAAGCACTTAAGATTTTGGTGCTTCCATATATGTAATTCAAAATATATACAATAAGAAACCATAAAATATATTTTAACTTTTTAAATTAAAAAAAGCAACTGAAGAAGATGGAAAATAATGTTTATTTGTGTGTAGGTACTTCCACTTTATCTACCTATATTTCAAAAGTTTTCTCCTACTTTTTCTAATTGCAAAGTCTTTGAGTAGATCCTCAAAACTAATATTACATAATAGATCTGCTTCTATACTTAGTAGAGCTAAGGCATCCAGTCTGCCGTGTTGCGTAGTTGTTCTGTTGGCTATTTTTAATATACTTTACCTGAGAAAATGAAGGCTCAGCTGGGCAGTTTGTGATCATTAATGTTAAAAATCTATGAAAGCAAATGTCTACAGCTGTAAAGGCACAATCAATATTGTCTTTTACAATTTTATTATTTTAACTTCAGCATGATTGAATCTTATTTATACATTTTTTTATTATACTGAACTTGTGAAGCATTATATGAACGTTTTAAGTCCTCAGGGTAAGCAACAATCGGCTTGTGACAGAACTGAGAATACCTTTCAATCTTAGTAGATGATGAGGTGACATTATGTGGCACATCACTTAGAAAAGAAAATCTCTGTGCTTATTTTTTGTTTTTCTCTCTTTTTCTCATCACAGACTTACATTTATTAACAATAGTATGAAAGATGATAACACAAAATTGATATCTGGCATTCAGATATATTCCTGGTACATCTCCATCATTGGGTACCTTCTTTCTGATACATTTGCAAGCTTGAGCTGCTTTGTAATCAAATCAACATCTGAGCATTCCGTTCGTAGCTGCTTGATATCTTTCAACTTTATCTCGTGAAGTGCCCAGTTGGTCAGCTAATAATCCATACAAATCTGTATATGTTTTTAAGATTGACGAGTAGAACTTGGTTTACTTTATGAAAACTTCCCTAAATATTCAAAAAATTCAATATAAAAATGAGTTCTAGCCCTTGTAACTTATTTGCTTGCTTCTCTTCTAGTAGCTTCCTTTTGTGACTAGTGTTCAGCTACACATTGCAATGCTGCTGAAATTTTAAGGAATGAATTATACATTGCTGTTGTTGTCATAGCATGTGTCGTGAAAATTAAAAGGAGAAATAGAAAAAAAACACAAATCTGCTTACTTATAAGGGTACGGTACCCACTAAAAACGAGCTTTATTAAAACTCGTATTAAACCAAAGCAGTTATATTCTACAAATTTTTCTCTGCAGTACGATGTTTGAATAACTTAATTATACATGAGTGTAAAATAAAAAATGAAAATATTTAGCGGTTACGAAATAAGAGAAACAGTAATTTTCTCCTCGCAGAATTAGCGTACAACCTTCCAATTCGGCACACTGCTTCCTTTACTATTTATCTAGGAAGTGAAGTATTTTCATATTTCTGGGATGTGTAGTTCTATTTTTATTAATAAAATACTATGCGGTCTAGTACGAAATTCTACTTTTTGTGGATTAATTGAAGAAGGCAATGTACAAATTTCTTCAAACTCCCTTAGCACCTGTAAAACGAAATTTGCTATCGTTTGAGACATAGGTGATGAATCTAGTAATAATACGATTTGAGAAAATCAATTATAATGAATACAAGTTTAAGAACAGTCTGGTGAAATTTGGCAGCTACACGCCTCAGGGTGAATTTTCTGACCAGCAGGTAATGTTCTAATCCCTATTGTTCGCTAGGCCCGTGATCTTTCCACCTTAGTAAGGCCGGTTTACGTATTTATACTTCTGTAAATTGTATTTGGTATACGAGTAGTAACCTGTACCCCAGAATATAAAAATGCAGTTTACTTTATATAACGTAAATTTAATTAACACATCTAAAATAAAAGGTACATAAAACAGTCATTACTAATTTATTTATTTATAAAAGTAAACAGGGTTGTGCGTATAACTAGATACACAATAGTAACAAAAGATACTTAAATAAATAGGTATGTATTGGTTAAACAAACAACAAATAAAATTACTAATGAATCTACCTGATGTACTAAATATAGTAATTAGTTTTAACACTACCATGAATAATAGATCGTTTAAAACTATGTACCTAATATACCGGGCTGAAGTTACGTACGTATTTGAAAACCGATAATTTAGAAAAGTTAAAAATACTTGTGCCTCGGACCGTAAAACCATCAAATACGTATCCAAATACGAATTTAACTTCAGCCCGGTACCTAAGACAGTGTGACCCGTTCAAAATGGAAGCACTCCTGTAAAACCCATTCCAATAGTCTGTTATATTGGTTTTACAGGGGTGCTTCTATTCAAAATGGGCCACATTGTATAGGTAAATATAAAATGAGAAACATATGTTATTTCGTTTTATAAAAAGAAGCTGGGTCTCGTGCTTTCAATCCTCTAGGAATACGAGGATCGATCAATTCTGGCAAAACACATTCATCCCAAAACACTAACAATTTTGGTAGCATTTTATTTTTCCAAAAGTTTTCATCTTTTCTTATTTTAATGTATTCCATATCAATATTAGTGTACAAAATTAAATAGCAAAACTCCTTTTTCCAAATATTTAATTGGCCCTGTATTTGATAATAATAATGATGATTTTCCTTTAGAATTAATTGGTAATTGAGATTTAATTTTACACAAAACTTTTTATCGCCAGATTCAACAGCCTCTTTAATTTTCGAATCTTTAATTGAATAAAGACATTTGACTTCAACTAGCTCTTTAGGTACTGTTTATTATGCCATCAGGGCTCGCACCTAAAAAACAGTAATCTTTGCAAACAACAAAACCGCAGTCTGATACATTAATATTTAACAAATTCTCAAATTTTTTGATGGCAACATTTTCATTATCAATTCCATATTGAATTGCTTTTGTTCTAACATCATCACTTCTATAAAATATTTCTTTTAGTAAATTATGACAAGCAGTGCTGTTTCTTCGCAAGCAAATTTTACCAAAGGAACTAGCAGTCAAACGATTCCTTCGTGCTTGATGCCATTTTATGTTTTCCCTTTGGCCTACTGTGTCCCTTTCGAGTTTTTCAATATTTATATTGTTTAATTCAGCCATGATAATTTTTTTTGACGTATCCATCTCAGCTGGGGAAATATCTGGTTGCGCAGAGTTAGTTCCATAGTCAAAATCATCTTGCGTTATGGCTGATTTTTTTTTTAATTCTAATTTTTCTTTTCATGTTTTTTCTTTTTTCACGTATTGCACAAAATTTATTCAAAAAATGTTTATTTAATTTTGTTGATAATGCATGAAATGTAATGCCGGAGTTATAATACAGCCCTGCGCCAATGCACCTATTTTTATATGTTGCCCTTTGAATTAAATTTGTCCGCTTACCACCAGTAAATTTTGCAATGAGGGACATGTATCTTTCGGCGTAATTTGTGGCTACATTTTTATTTAAACGATCTGCTTTTCTTACTACATTATCACAGATTTTTATATAATACAATTAATTAACTTCGGAAAATATGTTAGCCGATTCTAAAGTAGGAATATAATTTTTTTCAGAAATATTTGGTTTCGAACACACTTCTCTTCTACAATTCGTATGATCGCCGAAAATATGTTTGCAGGAAGTTTTCAAGTCTAATCTTAAATTATTTGTGTCGTGTGTTCGAGCAATTATTGTCCTGAGTAGACCGCTATAATTTGAAATTTTTGATTTTATAATATTCCTAGCAATTGAGTCAAAATTTGTATTTTTTATTAATTTATACGAATTGGCTGTGAATGCCCTCACTGTGTAATTAGCGCATTCCAGCTTGAGAACTGAGCGTCCGTACGAAATCCGTTCCAATATTCGCGTATAAACACTGGAATCGCCATCGCCCACGACATATTTATAACGTATGCCATAATCGTGTTCACTTTTGTTGAAACCTTCAACAATGATGGTTTGTTCCATTCCTGTAGAAGATCCTGTGTAATTTTTGTAACACTCGTGCACTCCTTTATTTGTTGGGCAAATATAACAGAATTTGTTCTTCATTCCAATATAAAGAAGTTTTTTTGTTTTTGCACCAATTATGCAAGCCACTCCCGACAATGATGAATAAGAATGTCCGTATGAGCGTTTTGCCCAACCACCATCTACTATGACTGTAATGTAGGGCATTCCTTGTTCCACGTGCTCTTCTTCCAGAGCTAACCTTCTTTCCTCGTTGGCATTTTCTCGCATTTGCTCTAATAACAACTCTTCCCACCTGGAATTCACAATTTTTTCTTTGGATTGATACATTTTCTTGGTCATCATTGGAATATTCAACACTGAAAATAATTCTTCTGCTTGTGAATATCCTCCACCAATTGACGAGATGCCCCAAACAAAAGAATAGTTTAAATCGTTATTACAATTTTGGGTTGTTATTTGTTAATACAATTTTTTGTTTGCATATTTTACATTCGTAATTTAAGTGGCTTAGTAAGCCGATTCCTTACACGTTAAATCGTGAATTGAAAGTTTACCAGTTTGTTGAATGAAATACGCGACGTCCACTTCAGGAAAACTACAAAGGAAAATGTTTTGGTTTAATAATAATAATAATTTATTATTTGTTTAGAGGGTGGCTATTACACTTTTTTGCATTAAAATGTTACATGACTTTACATGTTTGTTAAAAACTACAGTAAAATTAAAAGTTTTAATTTGATTGCGGTATCAAAAACTCTCTTCAACAAACAATTGAAATCGACAATCATTTTCATTTTGATGAAAACATTATGAACAAATATTTTTATTGTAAGATATAAATACAACTAACAGAAATTAAAGTAATTACCGTGATAGTTGATTCAAATGTTTCATATTACAATTTGATAATGGAAAGCAAAATGGCGTGCCATAAACGGGTGCTAAAGTCATCTAAAAATGTATCACGTTTGTAACAGTCCCCTAGCACTCGTGAATTCTGAACTGGGAAACTATCAATAATTTAATAGTTATACACTTACCTAGCAAAAAACTCCACATGGGCATCCTCTGATACATAATTTTCCGAATTTTCGATTGACTCCAAAATCCGCGTTCTATTCGCGTAATTTTTTCTTGCTTTTGCAGCCTTGTTACGTTTTTTGCAAATAGCTAAACTGCGTGGCATCGTAGTCTCTTCTTTAAAAAAAAAACTGATATCTGCTTACTTCACACAACTGAAATCTATGTACTGCAAAACTGGTTAATCACAACAGAAGGCGAAGTTGAACTGAATAATAAGTTATGTGTATTTCTAGGTGTGCCTATAATCTCACAAAACGAAGTTCTTTAGTTTTCGGATAGTTTCCTACCCGAACCTCGTTACAAGCTAGTTGTTTGGCATATAACTCTTTAGTCATACTTGTGTCCACCTTCTGAGATGAAAACATAGCTATGACATCATCGTCAACCCTTTTTGAATCTTCAAAGCCTAAGCCGCATAAGGTTTACATACGGCTTAAGCGATCAACTATAATTTATGGTATCCTGCAATGTTGGTAGCCTAACTATTATATTTCCAAATGGAATTGATGATAGCTCCATCTACACAATAAGTACTAGAAATGTTGGTGACGACCGTACCCTTATAAGGTTACAATGTGATATCGGCTTGTTGGACGTTGAGTGAGCTACTGAGTGCTGCTGTAATTCATTCTCAGTAGTTAGGTTAGCCTCCTGCCCAGCATACATGCAAAGAGGGCTCATAGAAGCTACTCCATTGTACGTCGTTAACAGGCCATTGGCCTATCACAGAAGAAGAAGAAGAGTTATTGTATGTAACTTTTTCATTTATTGTGGAACCTGGCTCAGCTGCACCATTTGATGTTCAGCTCTGTATGGTCCATGGTAAAATATATTTCTGTGGTGTCCCCCCTTCCCTTGATGCCCTAAGCATGTGCTTGTTCCGTTTAATGTTTGATTCAGCTATGGTATTACTTTTTTTTTTATAAATTTTTATTTGCCAGTTCAACAATAAATTACAATGTTATTCATGGCATTGTTGTTAGTAGTAATATGAATAGTAGCAGTAACATAATTTATAATTCATGGGGATTAGTAATTCCCTTACAAATTTGTCTGACATTTGCTTACTGGCTAATCAGTGTCAGATTCGGATAAGTATAAGTCTTGGGGGAGTTTACGTATTAGTCTCTGGTGGGTATTTTGTCTACCTATATTGTAATGAACAGCACCATCGCATTCTTGTATGGTTTAGAAAAATTCTTTAGCACTTGCACTGAAGTAACTTTGAACTGTAGGTGTGTCTAGTTCATAGTGAAGCTACTCGTTGCGGATGTACCACGGAGCGTTCACTGCAATGCGTAGGATTTTGTTTTGTAGTCTTTGCACTTTCTCTATGTTGGATTTCACTGTGTTGCTCCAAACTGGTGATGCATAAAGTACCAGTGGTCTTGTTAATGATTTGTACATCATGATGGTACCCGACACCGCAAGGTATAAGGGTTTTTGATTATATATATATATATACATCATGATGGTACATTTAGGCTTGATCGACGACTTCCTGTTGATGAGGGGATACAGTTGCGCCAGTCTCGCGTAACCTTGTTGTAGTTTGTGATTTACGATTAGTTTCCAGGTGATTCGTGTATCGAGGAGCACTCCCAGATATTTAACGGCAGCTTCGGCTGGGTTCCAAGGAACGATGTTGTCGATTACTATGTTGGGAGGGTTTCTGATTCTTCTTAGGGAAAATATTTTTGCTTGGCATTTGGTGGAATTAATTTGGATATTCCATCTGCTGTACCATGAGCATACTTGATGTATTGCAGCTTGCAGTTTTTCTATGGCTTGGGTGAGGTTGGTGTGTTGTGCCAGGATTGCGGTATCATCCGCTAAGGTTGCCTCTGTGGCAGGGATATCTGATGTGAAGATATTGAACAACAGCGGTCCCAACACGCTTCCTTGCGGCACGCCTGCTTGTATGGTCTTTGTTTCAGAAATCGTGGAGTTGATGCGTACGGCAAATGTTCGGTTTTCAAGGAAAGAGAAAACTATTGCTTTTAGGTAGCTGGGCATTCCGATTTTGAGTATTTTGCGTTTTAGGCCTTCGAACCAGACTTTATCAAAGGCCTGTGCTACATCGAGGAATATCGCTACAGTGTAGCTTTTGTTTTCAAATCCCTCTTCTATATTTTCGGAGATGCGTTGTAGTTGATGTTGCGTTGAATATTTTTTTCTGAAGCCAAACTGGAATGGTGGTAATATGTTGAGTGGTGTCAGTACGTTCATTAAGTGGAAGTGAATGATCTTCTCTAGTACTTTGAGAGTGAAGTCAACAAGCTTATTGGCCTATAACTGTTAATCATCTTTTTGTCTTTACCCGGCTTGGGAAATACTATTATATGAGCATGCTTCCATGTTTTAGGAAAATATCCTTGTCGAAGACATACGTTTGGTCGCTCTCCACATTCCAATGTCGCCTTGTTGGAGGTCTTCAAAATATTTTTGGTATGTGCTGATTCTGAGCTCATCCAATATGCGCTTTAGGCTATGCGTTAGCCTGTTTAGTAGGCGATTTATTTCGGGGTTTCTGGTTCTCTGCCAGTTTCGCCTTGCTTGACTTTTCCTTTTGATTAGCTCTGTAATTTCCATTGGTAGATAATGATGATTATGTATTTTATTGGTCTTGGAAGCTAATGTTGCCTTCTGTACGCTGTTGGTTTTGATGTTGTTAGTTTGGATATTGCGTTGTCTATGTCTTCTTTATTGTTTAGGCTGGTTGGGCACTTCAGCTGTTCATCGAGGTTGGTTCAAAAGGATTCCCAGTTGACTACCCCATTTATGAGTCTCGGTGTTGGCTGTGCCACTAAAGGAGTGCTGATGAACGAAATTATTACTGGTAGATGATCATAGTCGAGCTCTTCTACTACGTTTTGGAATATTGGTTTGTCGAAGTTCTTCTGTAGTACTATATCTAGTTTGTCAGGCAGGTGATCGCTACGGTATGGATAATGGGTGTATTTTTCTGGAGCTATTATTTGGAAGGAGTATTTTGTCGCGTAGCTTTCCATCTTGATTCCCTCAGGATTATTTGCCCTACATCCCCATAATTGATTTTTGGAGTTGAAGTCTCCAATCATTAAGAGTGGTTTTGTTGTGTTGAATGTGGCTTTTAAGTCTTCCTCCACTAGCTTTTTATTAGGTTGTCTGTAGGTGCTTATTAATGTGAAAGTTTGGTCGTTTAATTTTATTTTAATTCCGATTGTTTCTAAGGTTAGGTTGTCAATATCGGCAATAGGATTGTGGATAATTTTCTTTTTGATGAGTATAGCTACTCCTCC